>CM061062.1:67260515-67310515 GCA_030762895.1 Sophora flavescens | reverse complement strand
ACATTCTGTTTGCTGGGCAAAAAGCCTTTTCCGAGTAGCCTGTCAATAGAAAATGAGGTTTTTATTCGAGCACACACCTCTACCACAGGGCAAGCGAAAGGGGAACGAGTTCTTTTCTTTCTTATATGTGAATGGGCAATATGATCGGTATCAAATGGTCTAAGTGATCAAGCACCTTCCTTTTTTACGGTGGCTGAAACTGAACCTTCGTCGAAAAGGATCTTGGTTGGCTGATGAGGAAAGAGAGCTGTTGTGGTTGCTCCCCTCTTCCCTCTCATGAAGCTGAAGCTACTCTCCAAAGAAACTGAGTTCTGCTATAGACTTCGGTATCGGAAAGACCATAAACTGAAAGCACACATTACTGCTGCACTCCTGCTTTTCCAATTGAAGGAATGAGCCAATCCTAATCATTGTCGCTACGGTCCTTTCATCTTAAAGAAAAGATTATAGCTGTTCTGCGTCCTGCTTTAAGAGAATAGCCCTCTTTTTCGATAAAGCTTCGCTTCCTTGCTTTGGTTTCGGGAACTGGCCTGGCTAGCTACAGGTCTCTTGATTTAAGGCTTTCCTAGGAGTGAATTCTTTCTTTTCTATTGACAGGATGATCCCTGGCTATCGCTTGTGGGGTTATTTCTCGTCAAACCAGTAGTATGGGAACAGGTCTCATAAATCCTCCGTCTCCTGGGACGGACGCCCTTCATCTTTAAAGAAAGAGACCATGGGGTTGGGGTATTAGCGAAACCACTCGCACTTATTGAATATCACGTCAAAAGAAGAACGTATAATATAGGTGATTGTTGTGTGGTGTTAGATCAGAAAGGTGACCACATCTACATCTAGTTCCGAGGTTGGCCTAACCTAACTTGATGACACGCTTATAGAGTTTTGGGCCTGAAATGTTATGTAAAGCGTCTTTCTTGCTTCGGTGATTAGTCAATGAAGTCATTTACGGATCCCCGACTCGTTTCATTCTCGGGCCTTTGGCCTCTTTGACATTAGGTCAAATCTGTCATGTCATCGTCGTCCCTTCTCTTGATCTACTTTGGTTACAACTCGATAGTGAATATTGAGGGTCAATCAAGTAGGGGATTGGGTTGAAAGGAGGGCTATATACGAAAGATTTAATAGCTAACGGTCGTATGGCATCTATCCATCCATCTTTGAAGTTTTTAAGCCTGGTTCGTTAAATAGAGGAGGGTTGGATTGAGGCGACCAAGGGGATGGAAAACGTTCGATTTGCCGCATGAAAGTTCCCCTTCCCTTTGTTTTGATTTTGTATGATGGGTCGGGAGAAATCTAACCTAAAAAGAAAGTCGCCCATAAGAGAAACTTCATAAGAGAAGAAGGCGGGTAGCGAGAGGGTGGATTCTAGCGTAGATTCCAGCTGTCCCTCTTTCATGATCGAGTAGCTTCGACTCCACCTACCTCCAGTGCAGCTTCAAGGGGTATCACATCACTCCTAAGAAGAGGCATAGGAGCCAAGAATAGGAGTTTTATTTGCTTTATAAGGCGAAAGGTTTGGACTAATGGGCCTCTTTCAATAGATTCATTTCCATGCAATGAGTGGTTTGACCGATTGATTCAAAATTGGTTCCACTTCAAATCCCTCACGATTGATTGTTGGAAGAGTTTTCACCGAGCCGATTTCCGCCTTCCGGGCCCAGCTCTTCGAGGAAAGGGGCGAATCGCTAGTTTGAATTGAAGTAGAAGTAGAGGAGAGATAGGTTCAACAAGCCCTAGCCCAGAGATTCAAGAATTCAATTAGTTAGCGAACGGCACTGAAAACAATGCCATCGCCTCTTTCTTATTTAGGTACGCTTGTCCCCTAGTGAGTTATCGGCTTTGAACTCTTCCATCTACTCTTTCCGCTGACCCTCCAAGGCAAGGTAGGTAGCAGTAGCATCTTTTTAAGGTAGTTTTCCATACCGCATGAAGGCCGACTTATATGACTTTGCTTCAACGGGCTAGGAATTACTTTTTCGACCTCCTTTCTTCATAGGCCGATTCCTCTATCAATCTCCTTGCCCGGCAAAGTCCTTATCCTTACTTAACCGGCTTAGCACTCATTGTCCGATTTCTTTTTCTGAGCTAGGTAAATCCTTCTTCATAAGTCGGTTAGTCTATCCATCCGATCTTTCGAGTCGCTCATCTCGATCCTCTCTTTCCTGCTCTTGCCTCTCTGTCAGCCCTAGCCCTATCACCTAGGCTTTCTGACTTTCCTGAGCTTGCCATTCCCAGCCCCTAGAAGAATAAATACCCGTACACACCGCCTAATTCTTTTCTTGCCGAGGACCAACGCTTCCACGACTGGGTAAGATGCTTACTTTTCCTTTACTACCACCCTTGACTCTACCGTAGCCTTTCCTTTGTTTGAAGGCTGGTTTCCGCCAAGGCGAATTCTTTAACTGCTACATCAATTCCTTACGATATCCCCGCTTCAAGGGAAAAGCACCCCGACCCTACCTCTTACGGTTGAAGTTCAGATGAACAGGGTATTCACTCCGAGCCAAATTGATCTGTACCACCTTCTTGATTTACTATATTTGAGCCTATTCTGGTCTCACCCTAGCCGTATGACTAGCCTTTGAAGGCCTAGGTTCAAATCCTGCAGTGCGGATGCTTCGAAATAGCTGCTTCTCCCGGATCCGAGCTTTCTTACTTATCTCGATAGGCGTGAGGCATAAATAAGTAGTAGGCTTTCACCGGTTTCAGCCAAGCGATTGCTTTAAAGAGGATGCGAATCGAAGGCCATGGTTCTTCTTTCTTACAGGGAGGGGAATTAACCTATAACAAAGCGCAGTTGATAGAAGAATATCTCCCCGGGAACTGAACCCTACTATACTAGACCTTATACCTGACCCTAGCTTCAAGCTAACCTGACCTAGTGGCATTTCTTCTCTTCCCTGGCTTTCAACCTCCTGTTACGCCTCGTCCATTAAGGAAGGCATTTCAGACTTGACTTGCCTCTTTCTTTTCCCTTTAGTTTTCCAATAAGGGGCGGAGATGGGGATTCTGCACGTAGTCAACTCATTCAAATCTGTAGCTTACTGCGAGCCCCATACCAAACTTTACCTTTCCATGATTCTCTGGATTCTATCGAAAATCGTCCGTCCATCAGTCCGAAACCGAGTGAGCATCTGTATCCACGTCCGAATCCGTCACAACAGGAGTTGTTAAGCCTCAGTCCAGATACCTTTTCAGATGGCTGCCTTCACTAAAGAAAGGAGAAGAAGAAGCCCCAAAAGTATGCTTTCAGACTGACTTTTCAATAAAGAAGTTGCCTGTGTTCAGTTAGTAGGAACCGGGCGTCTCCCCCTTCAAAACTATGTGATGCCCGACCCAACCAGCTTTTGGGTGCTATTCCTTCCTCTAGGAGTGAAGTTCCTAAATGAAAGAGGAGGATAAGGGATTCTTTTCAAACTGAATCTCAGATGTCGATGAACCCCAATCAATCCCTTTCGTACCATCTTTTATAGGATGAATCTGATTAACTTCCTGAACCACCAGCAGTTGACTCTGGGCCTTTAGTCCTTACTCCTTCTGAGAAACTTCGCCCCTTCTTCCACATCAACCCTCGTAAGTAGCGAGTCCCACCGAGTTCACTTCCTTGAATTTCCGAGCGTACCAATAGCGGGAGAAATGTCCAGTTCAATCGAAACTCTGCAGCATATGCATAAAGGGCAAGCACCGAAACAAAGGAATGATCAAAGAGAGACCGAAAGGCGGGCATTGTCTCATATCGTGACATAGATCTAGCCTGCACAAACACTCCGCATATCTACCTACGTCAATCTTTCCCCTTGATTTCATTTCTTTCACTGGAACCAGTTCCATTCTTCCTTCTCTCAATCAAAGGAAGGGAATGCAACCTTGATCGATCGAAAGAAGCCTCCATGGCAACAAGAAGGCCATAACCGATCCAAGTCATCCAAGCATACCAGCCAGGAGCCAAAAGAGATGAAGCGACATAGGCAGGTCATTCTTTTAGATTGATGGGAGTTATAGCGTAGCTAGTGAGTGAAAAATGAGGCTATGCTTTCTAAAAGGCACTGTAAGCTCATGGTCAATCCATTCATCGAACAAGATCCCTTCATCGGAAGGAAAGAGGAGACGGGGACAGGTGTAATCTTCACTCACCGAATATTATTCTCTTCACATAGATCTCGGGATACGAGACCTTCCTTCAACTACGAACTAAGCCTTTAAAGTTGAAAGAAAGGAGTAGTGAAATGAAAGAAGAAGGGAATTCCTGTATGGATAGTCCCATCCCAATCCAATACGAAAAAGAGTAATGAGCCCCTTTATGTTGTGGGCAGCAGAGATTATATTCTTATTCTTCTCTTTTCTTTGGTACCAGCCTTGATATCTCAATCTTGCAAGTCCTTTCTTTAGTGAAGGCAGGCATCGGAACGAACTCCGTGGAGAGCCACTCTTTGGTCCAATAAAGAGACAGATCAGCATCCATATAATCTATCTGAGGCAGTCTACCGCATCAAGAAGAAGCGCACATCTTTTTTTCGAGAATCTATCCCCTTTCTTATCGGAAGTGACATAAAAGAATATCTCCATTAAAGGAAGATTGGACAATGGGGATCTTTACCTAAAGGTGCGGAGCGAAGTCTGCATTTCTTGCTAGTTCTTCTCCCAGTATCGGACTCAGCCTTTTAGCCGATTCGCACCTCTACTCTCTTTCTCAATCAAGCCCTTTTTAGGTTTAGGGTCAGATCAATAGAGAAGTCAGGCACTCGATAGACTTAAAGGAAGGTTCGCCGTCAGAATTGATTGATCAATGTGACCATTGATAGGGGAAGCGACAAGAGAGAGATTGAGTGCTAAAGCTTCTGTCCCGTAACGGTTGATCCGTCGGATTTTCACCTTAAATGACCTATTGTAGGAGGTGGCCTTCCCAAGGCCAGAGGACTGGTGACAACAGTACCATAACGGTTTTTATTTTAAAGTAACACAGGTTACCGCACGAGGTCGTGGTAGAAAGAATCTTGGCCGTGGTCGTAGTTCATTGGTGATTGTCAACAGTGGGAGTGGAAGTTTTTCAGGTAAGCCATACTTCCAAGGTGAACCGTAAGGCGAACTATTAGAGTGGGTAAGCACCTCTATTTTTCTTATAGTGGGTAGAGGGTTTCTGAGCTAACTGGCCATGTCATGTTGGTACCACCACAATTTTAGGAATTATTTTATTGATTGATCGACCAGTGGGATATTCTCTTACGTACAGAATTAACGGGCTTAACGAAGCTCTTCGATGCGCTTCGCGTCTCTGTTTGTTCGTCCCATACTCTGTTCGGGTCTCTCCTTCATTTCATGGCATGGCTCTCTCTTAGAGCCTTGTACCTTTATTCAATGAGATTTTTTTGAGGATGGGTGTTGCTTTCTTTCATGTTGGAATTTCTCCAGTTGTAAGATATAGGAGTTCTCCCGGCTTTCTTTATGATAGTAGTGTTCTTTCTATTCCTTCCAGCCGAGGGAGAAGAAGGGTAAAAGCAAGAAAGGTAAGCATGTCGTGTCGACGCACGCGAAAGGCTATCAATGTACAAGTCCACTTCGATAGCCAAGTAATGAGGGAGTCTGAAGAGACTTCCAGTTCGCTGGACTTAGTTTTAGATACTCCAAGCCTCGTTATGTTAATTCTATTCTGTAACGGATTTCGATATTTAATGTACAGGTCGGTTGGGAACCTAATAATACAAGCCAAGCACTTAGCTTAGTTCGGCCGTTTACAAGAGTGAATACCGAAACAGACAATTCCAGATGCCCTCAGACAGATGCCACTAAACAAGTAAAGGACAACAGACAATATTCGTGGATCGGGAAGACCAACTCTCATTCAAGGAAGCGGACCGTTGATGACAGCAGGCCTGGAAGGACAGATGCTACTAATAAAGTCAAGCCGATGAGGTTTTTATTCCTTAGGCAAGACTCGGATACTGCATGCGAGAAGTAGAATAGTTTACTGAACAACTACTTAGATCTTGATTGATTTGGATGCAATGTTTATAATTACTCCAAAAAAAGCCTTCCCATGAGTATAAATGACCCCACTACCTGTATAAAGCGTACATCTCTGCTCAAGGAGTAGGTCAAATTGTATAATAAAAAAAGTAAAAAGCTGGAATCCGAGAAGACAAGACCCCCTAAGAGCATCTTGTTAACCCATTATTCGATCTGGCGATCCCAAGCAAGGCTGGGCACGGAGACATCACTAAACCCAGGGGATGTCTCTTGCAAAGAAGAATTCGTAGAGATTTTCCCGGAACCCTGATCCAGCCTACTCGACTTATATAATCTAGAATCCCACTCTCCGCCCTTCTTAGTAGTAGGCAAATAGTGACCCTCTTTGTATGCGCATTTACACGACGGGCACGTTTAAAGATCTCCCGCAACGAGAACCTAACACATGGTTTATTGAGAGTAAGCTGATTAAATAAATGGATCATAGGTTGGTTGAATATTGAGTTCCGCTTAGGCTACGTGTTCTGTTCACGCGCTACTAAGCCGCACACAGGATCTTAGACAGGTTTCATCCTCTTTTGGGAACACCTTCTTACTAGTAGGGGCTAAGCCGGATGCAAATATACCGAAAAAAATAATATATCTATGATTCTACGAAGAGTAGATTCGACCATTATGTTATGGCTCGTCTTGCGCTTAGTCACTCGCGGGATTCGGATAGGGGAGCAGCAAGTCTTTTCTGAAAAAACTGCAGTTCTCCCCCTTTAAAATAAAATTTTATATTAATAACTATTTGGTTGAATCAGACAGGGACTTCTATAAAGATCTTTCCACTCATTCCTCATACTCAAAGTCGAACTCACGGCATGGGGGGCTCGGAAAAATAACGAGAATCGGTGTCGTGGTGGTGCTACGAGATGGCAATTTATCGTATAGAAGAATAGATCCACGGACCTATTGATTGACCATAGATACGAACCAATCGACCGCTATCTACGAGAAGATAACTAGTTATTCTATCGTTCAAGGGCAAGGGGAGAAATGGGCGCGACTTGCCTAGATCTCGTATTTCCCATGTAGTCCGTCGGTCAAACCAACGATTCTCTTCTCAAAGTAATAGAGAGATTCTTTTTTTTTTCTTTTTTCGGTATGTAACTACGCGAGCTAGGAGCGCACCATCGGGGCAGGGTGAAAACGAACATAGTATCATCATCATGGCCCTTTTCTTTTTCTTTTGTTTGTGTCATTTTATTTTAAGGCTTATCCGGGGCTGTTGCTCCGGGGCATCCAATTCTTCTTCTTTTGCTGCTTGCTGATCTCACATCGAGAGCATCTCCTTCTTGTTCGGGGTCATCGGATGTCCATTCCTCTCTCAGCAAGAAAACGGATGCAGCCCTTTATTAGTAATGGAGGCTTTCTAGCGCGCCCCCCCTTTACTAATAAAGCATTAGACGTTGCTTGCCTTACGTGTATATAATATGGAAGGGACGAGCTGAACTCCATCCAGCCTCTGATTCCGAGAAATCAGTCAAGCAGGGGGCTACCCTCGACTCACCTCTCTATCTATAAAAACCCCTCCCCGGAGGAGAGCAGAAGCTCCAGGATGAGAATGAATCCGGGAATCCAGGACATACTCATCCTGATCCACCGTGGAATTTTCGGAATCTACAAAAACATTCTAGGAGAGGGCTCGTAATGATCTTCTCAAAGATCACAAGGTGCTGAAGTGGCAGGCAGGATAGGGGGGAGGACCCGTAGGTTTTTGTTAAAGGGATGCTCTTATCATATTATTGCTGAAAAGAAAAACCTAATTCCTCTATTTTATTTGATGTCGATTCATCCATACTTCCATTCTTTGTAGAGGGAGGCTAACTGCTTGCCAGCTGGGAGCTGTATGAGCGGTAACGTCCACGTACGGCTCCGTGAGAAGGGCGGTGGACAGAAATGGCCTTGTTGTTGATAAGCCTCTGGCTTATCTAGTTTTATGACTAGATAAACTAGAGTTTATGTGCCAATTTATTCGAGTTCACTCTCGTTTTCGCCCAAATTTGCCTTGTTTCATTCCTGAGTTGGACTTTGACTCGTTTTGCGTCTTTTGTGTAGTTTTTAGCTTATTTTGGATAGAATTACGCTTGTGGGTGCTTTTGTGTTTTCAGGTAAATAAAGTGAAGCTCCGGGAGTCAAGGAAAGCAAAGAAATAGTGGAAATTGAAATTCTGAGACACTCGCCCCGTGAGTGTACTCTCGCCTCGCGAGAGTCTGAAGACCAGCAAGACAGAGACTATCACGGCATAGTCGTGATTAAGGTCACGGCTGTGACAAATCGAGGTTTGAAGACTCGCCCCGCGAGAGATAGCTCGCCCCACGAAAGCATGAAGATTTGGAAATCAGAGACCATCACGGCCTAGCCGTGATGAAGGTCACAGCCCAGAATTGAAGACTCGCCCCGCGAAAGGTGTCTCGCCTCGCGAGTCCTTGAGGACCATGGAAGACAGAGGCAATCACGGCTTAGCCGTGATGGATATCACGGTTGTGACAGATTAGGGTTTGAAGACTCGCCCCGCGAATACAAGCTCGCCTCGCGAAAATACAAAATTTGAAGCGCGCCAATGCTTAATTTCGCGTCGCGAGAATACGTTCGCCCCGCGAGCTGGCGAGAAACAGAATCCTTATTTAAAGGCCATATCAGATCAGAATTGGGTATGAAGTTGTTAGCCACTGTTTAGATCAGAATAGTAGTGCGATTCCTTGTTTCTGGAGCTGCGTCTCCTTTCTCTTTTCTTTTCTTCTTTTAGTTTATTATTATGGAGATTATTGCCGATTGTTTGTGCGTCGTCACGGGCATGAGGAACTAATCCCCTCGTCCGAGGGATCGATGAAGCCACCCAGGGCTGTGTAGTGTGCATATGATGTATGTGTTCTCCTCTCTTTTTAATTGATGATTTCCGATTCTGATTTGAATGTTTGATCATATGTATTGCGTGATTAATAAGTTAAACGTGTTTGAGGCCGAAAGGCGATTCGCGTTTTAGAACTTGAATCGGGATCATAAATGTTTTCCAATTCTGAATTGATTGTGTTGATCATATGTGTGCGTGATTAACTTGTTAACGTGTTTGAGGCCAAACGGCGAGAAGCGTTTTAGAACTTGAATTGGAATCATTAATCGAATAATGAGCACGACCTTGGATTTATTTGATTAGTGCAACCATATAGGGAACAAGGTTTAATAGAATTCGAGATTAGGGATTATGAGACCGAACAAGTGATTAATCCAATCATCGAATACGTTCTATTGAGCACGACAGTGGATATAGGAGAATTTAGGGGGTCCTGGTTGACATTGCAATTGAACTTAGGGAAGGAATACATCATCACTTGGGTACTTAACATGATTGGGTAGGTGGATTTGAGACCTTGGATGCATTTAATTTCTGATTTTAATCACCGTAGCGTTATTTGATTTGATTCTTGAATTGCAATCTCAATCTCTTTTTCTCAACCACCCTCTATTGCTTAACCAACGCATCGGATTTCTTGACAATTTAGTTGAATTGGTAGCCCAATCCTTGTGTTCGACCTCGGTAATATCTTACCGTGTTTTTATTACTTGCGACGACCCGGTACACTTGCCGGAGTCACAACAAGTTTTTGGCGCCGTTGCCGGGGATTGGCACAACCAATTTTTCTGATTCTAGGGAAGTTTGATTATTTGGTTAAGTTATTTTTGTTCTTATTTTTATTTTTATTTTTATTTTTATTATTTTCTTTTTATTTTCTACTATCTCTCTACTTCTTTGATTCCACTTGGTCTTGCCTTGTTTTGTATGCGAGGTACACGAAGGAATGCTTCCGGGTTGCGAGTATTGTGATGGGAACCATGACACTTGGAGTTGTCCGTTCTACTTCCCTCAAGTATATGTGGAACCATGGCATAATGACAGCGTGCCCCAGAACAACTATCAGAGTCAGAATCAGTATTGGGGTGATATGAGTAGAGACTATCCGGATGTTGCTTGGAGTAATGCTGACGATGGTCTAGCCTGGCAGCCACAACCTCAACAAAATTGGCAACAACAACCTCAACAGAGTTGGCAACCACAACCTTGGGAGTTGGCTCTTGAGAAGTTGAGTGCGACACTTGAGAAAGTGTCAATCAATACAAACGCAGCCATTGACAAGTTGGCAACTCATACGGGGATGGCACTTCAGAATCTAGAGATGCAGATTGCCCAGCTCACAAAGCAACTGAATGAGTGTCCCCCAGAGAATCTCCCAGTTGATACCGAGAACGACCCTAAGAACCAATGCAATGCCACAACAACTAGAAGCAGTGGGGTTTTGGGATATGACTGGGATGTAACTAGTTCTCAAGGAGTTGAGGAAGAACTACCACATGTTGAGGAAGAACAACCGGAGGAAAAGGAATTGGCAAGTGACATGGCCCGGAACAACCACATGATGAGGAAGAGCAACCGTGAGAGGAAGAGGAGTTGGCAAGGAACAAGGCACTTTGGAGCAAGGGGGTAGAGAGCAAAATGCAAATAAGGTGGGAGAGGAGTGCACCATGCTTGCCAAGCAACCTGATTTTGATGCGTTAAATAAATATGTTGGCTTGCATGCATGTGTGGACACCGGTAAGATAGACCCTCCCACTTGTCTGGCACACTTCCTCTTGAAGACACCATTTGACCCGAGAGGAAGTGAGTTCATAATTGAAGAGGTCAATAGAGTTTTCACACACTGGCTGGGTGGAGTTGATGATAAGGTCATATTGTTGCTACGATATCCACTCCAATTACCATTTGATCCGGGTGGAGGATTTGATATGATGAGCGTCTCTTGGCCCCTGTACCACAGACTATGGGATCCAGGTGGATGCTTCTTAATAAGTCAAGCTCGGGACGTTAAACAAGCGCTACTTGGGAGGCAACCCAAGCTAGGTATCCCTCTTTTCAGTTAACTTTTGTTTTGTTTTTGCTTGGTGTTTGGTTTTTGTTTGACGCTCTTGAATAATTTGAGAAGATCAAGAGTTGTTGTATGAATGTCGAGTCGGCAAGCTTGTTGGAATTTGATTAAATTCAGCATAGATTGATTGCATGAATTATTTGACCATTGATGATTCCCCCTAGGTTCTGAAAATAGAAAAGTTTATCCCCACTTAAAAAAATTGAAAACTGAACTTTGAGAATTATATTGTGATTACTTGATTTATGATAAGTTTGGGGTGAGGGGGTGCACACACTAGAAATTGTATCTCGGTCAAACAATTTGCAAAATGTCCAGGTGAGGATTTGAGCCTCCAACTCTGTTTTTGAATGTGTGAATCACTATTAAGTTGCACTTTCCCGAATTTGCTTGAATCTCTATATGGTTTGCATGTTTATGTGTTGCATCAAATGATTTAGGCAATTTTCTTTGAATAACTACTTGGCCTGAAAAGAACCATCCCTAATGCATGTTCCCTAGTTAGCCAAATTGAGCCCAATTGACCTATTGTTTCTTGATGACCCTACATTACGAGCCAAAATCTGAAAAACCGTGTTAACCCAATCTTAGGATTAGGAGAGCATGGAAATGAGCAAGAGAAAGGTTGTGAGAAACTAAGTTTGGGGTGGCTACGAGGAGATATGTCATTTTGGGGTGAGAAAAAGAAAAATAAAGGTTGAAACCCAAGGCGAAAAAAAAAAGGGGAAATATTTGCCAAAGAAAAAGGGGCAGAACAAAAATATTAGCAAGGAAAAAGGCTGTAGTCACCTTAGATAAAAAGAAAAATGGAAAAAGGAATTTGAGTGGAAAATGTGTTTAATGCTCATGCTCTCTTAGTTCCTAGGGACTAAAGCCTAAATATCCTTCATTATCCTACCCTCAGCCAGGCCCCATTACAACCTTTAAAAGACCTTCTGATGTTGCATGCATGTTTTTGTGGGAGCCATTTTTGAGATGAAAATCAAATTCATGGGAAGTGCTCTTGATAAGTGAAATTGAGTGAAAAAGTTGATAGCCTAGACAAACTTGAGCGAATGAGTGAAATACTGAATGCCCTTGTGAGGAAGGCAATTTGTTTGAAATTGGTGATCTTCCTTTGTGTGTATCTTTGATCCTCAACTTAGAGTAATGAAGGCATGAATGATAGGTTCTCAACTGTTTAAAGTAAATGAATGCGGGGATTACATTAATGTAGGGCGGAGATCATTGGAGAAAAACTGTTTTGTAAAGTTGCATTAAATTTGTGCGAAATCGATTGATTCCTTTAGGCTTGCCAAGTCTTGAGTCGTTTTTGAGTTTTAAGCTTGCTTGGGGACAAGCAAGGTTTAAGTTTGGGGTATTTTGATAAGCCTCTGGCTTATCTAGTTTTATGACTAGATAAACTAGGGTTTATGTGCCAATTTATTCGAGTTCACTCTCGTTTTCGCCCAAATTTGCCTTGTTTCGTTCCTGAGTTGGACTTTGACTCGTTTTGCGTCTTTTGTGTAGTTTTTAGCTTATTTTGGATAGAATTACGCTTGTGGGTGCTTTTGTGTTTTCAAGTAAATAAAGTGAAGCTCCGGGAGTCAAGGAAAGCAAAGAAATAGTGGAAATTGAAATTCTGAGACACTCGCCCCGCGAGTGTACTCTCGCCTCGCGAGAGTCTGAAGACCAGCAAGACAGAGACTATCACGGCATAGTCATGATTAAGGTCACGGCTGTGACAAATCGAGGTTTGAAGACTCGCCCCGCGAGAGATAGCTCGCCCCGCGAGAGCATGAAGTTTTGGAAATCAGAGACCATCACGGCCTAGCCGTGATGAAGGTCACAGCCCAGAATTGAAGACTCGCCCCGCGAAAGGTGTCTCGCCTCGCGAGTCCTTGAGGACCATGGAAGACAAAGGCAATCACGGCTTAGCCGTGATGGATATCACGGTTGGGACAGATTAGGGTTTGAAGACTCGCCCCACGAATACAAGCTCGCCTTGCGAAAATACAAAATTTGAAGCGCGCCAATGCTTAATTTCGCGTCGCGAGAATACGTTCGCCCCGCGAACTGGCGAGAAACAGAATCCTTATTTAAAGGCCATATCAGATCAGAATTGGGTATGAAGTTGTTAGCCACTGTTTAGATCAGAATAGTAGTACGATTCCTTGTTTCTGGAGCTGCGTCTCCTTTCTCTTTTCTTTTCTTCTTTTAGTTTATTATTATGGAGATTATTGCCGATTGTTTGTGCGTCGTCACGGGCATGAGGAACTAATCCCCTCGTCCGAGGGATCGATGAAGCCACCCATGGCTGTGTAGTGTGCATATGATGTATGTGTTCTCCTCTCTTTTTAATTGATGATTTCCGATTCTGATTTGAATGTTTGATCATATGTATTGCGTGATTAATAAGTTAAACGTATTTGAGGCCGAAAGGCGATTCGCGTTTTAGAACTTGAATCGGGATCATAAATGTTTTCCAATTCTGAATTGATTGTGTTGATCATATGTGTGCGTGATTAACTTGTTAACGTGTTTGAGGCCAAACGGCGAGAAGCGTTTTAGAACTTGAATTGGAATCATTAATCGAATAATGAGCACGACCGTGGATTTATTTGATTAGTGCAACCATATAGGGAACAAGGTTTAATAGAATTCGAGATTAGGGATTATGAGACCGAACAAGTGATTAATCCAATCATCGAATACGTTCTATTGAGCACGACAGTGGATATAGGAGAATTTAGGGGGTCCTGGTTGACATTGCAATTGAACTTAGGGAAGGAATACATCATCACTTGGGTACTTAACATGATTGGGTAGGTGGATTTGAGACCTTGGATGCATTTAATTTCTGATTTTAATCACCGTAGCGTTATTTGATTTGATTCTTGAATTGCAATCTCAATCTCTTTTTCTCAACCACCCTCTATTGCTTAACCAACGCATCGGATTTCTTGACAATTTAGTTGAATTGGTAGCCCAATCCTTGTGTTCGACCTCGGTAATATCTTACCGTGTTTTTATTACTTGCGACGACCCGGTACACTTGCCGGAGTCACAACAGTTGTACCTCACTCTCGTCTTTAATGGGGTCTGCTCTTTTTTTTTTTGGGAGAGTATGCCAATATGATCTTAATGAGGTGCGGGGCTTTGCATCCGACATTCGTTGGGCTTCCCTCTTCGGGAGCCTGCGTCCTGGCGTTTTTGTGCAATAAACCCCTCCGGCCGAAGACTAGTGGTAGGTGGTCCCGCGGAGCTTTTGGAGAAGGGTAGCCTAGTGTGTAAGCACAGCAATGAACCGCGGCGAACCCTCAGACGACCTATCTAAGATTAGGGGGGAGATCCTCAGTAGTGGTGACCCTTTCACTCTTCCACGGACTGATACATGTACCGAATGCTCATACGGGAAAAGTTGACTCCTGGGTCTGGAACGAAGTCTCCGAAAAATCCTTTCTTTCTCATCCACTCAGGGGGGTGCGGACACTCCTGCGCGGATTAAATGTGACGGTTACAAGAATGGCGGGAAAGTGAACTGTACCCGAAGACATTCAGGGATGGATGTAGACCCATCGGGCAGGGATAATCATTCCGGTCCTGGGAGAGGTGGTGACCATTCTCAAGAACTGAGCTGAGGGAAGCCTTACGAGTCACTGAAACGACGGCAAGGGGGCCTTGATCTATCAATATAGGGACCAAAAAAGGGCTTTTCTCCCCTTTACAATATGAAGAAAAAAAGAAGGGTCGAAGTTTAGACCGCTTACAGTAGTTCTACCTATAGAAAAGATCATTAAAGAGGCGATCAGAATGGTACTCGAATCCATTTATGATCCCGAGTTTCCAGACACATCGCACTTCCGCTCGGGTCGAGGCCGCTACTCGGCCCTAAGACGGATCAAAGAAGAGTGGGGAACCTCTCACTGGTTTTTGGAATTCGACATCAGGAAGTGTTTTCACACCATCGACCGATATCGACTCATCCCATTCTTTAAGGAAGAGATCGACGATTCCAAGTTCTTTTACTCCATTCATCAAGTCTTTTCCGCCAAACAAATTTGATCTTATTGTATGACAAAACCACAGATTGGCTATATAATTTTTTCAGTAATTTGAGAATTTCCTCAAGCAATAGGGTTTGACCAGTCCCAGCAGAGCTTGTGATGAACAAGGATTTGCCCTGAGGGATGGCAGACAAAAGATGCTTCTGCTCGTTTCCCCATTCTATTGGAGTGGAGTGAAGGTTAGCCCAATGTTAGCATTCAGATCTATTTTCAGCCCTGGCCCGGAAATGCCACCTTTTCCTGGCTTTCCAAACAAAGCCCATTGAAGTCCAGTCCATCTAATTCATTTTATTCCCATTCCAGGACGGCCCAGGTCGCTATCCGAGTGCAATCGGCAAAAGCAAGTTTACCTGACTTATTTTAATAAAATAATTCTTTCATTTTGCTGTCAAAAGTAGGGGAAAGTGTCTGATCCTTTCAATCAAGCGATAGAGGCAGAGGCTTTACTTCAATCGCCTACGCTAGGACGGAGCTGTTGTCGAGTGACGATTGGCCGAGGGGAGTTCCATCATGTATCTGGGTACAAAGAAGCCAGTGAAAGAGGAGTAGTCAGGGTACGACGAAGCACGCCTGGTACGTAAGCGAATATGGATCACGTGGGTTTGTACTGATCCACTTTCGAGCTGTCGAGTGAAGATTGCTCCATCTATTAAGAAAGTATGCGGAGGGCCTTTAGGAGTACTCTCTTCTCTGATGTGCGTTCTATTATTGCCTCCTATTCCTGAGGGAGTGATTGGGATTAAGCCGCGTAGCGATACCCGCGAAAAAGAAAGGACTATTCGCTCTTTGGGGTGGGCCTTTCGTACTCAAATCCGTACGAGGAGAATTATTCAGCACACTAAAATCTAGTGGATGTGGTTCAATATTTATGAAAAGCCAGGGTTAAAATGATCCTTTTTAGGGAACCAAGACAAGAATTCTTACTAATAATAAGAAAGGGTTAAGGGCCTCTAACGCCTATAAATATAAGCTTCTTTCAGTCTCTATTTGGCAAAGCAAAGGGAGACGGGGACTTTAAAGTCGACAAGAAAGAGCTTTAGCCATGGATATCGTTGGAAGACTTGCTGAAATTCCATAAGAAATACAAACCGAGGAAACCGAAAAGCTCCAACAGGAGAATTCGCTCGCTGCATATGGGAGCATCCGCGGCTCTCGATCCTGAGGTCGTAGGAAGAATGATGCAAAGGATACGGGACCTCATCCGAGCTCTTGAAGACCGGAAAGAGGCCCTCCTTCAAGAACATCAATCTCTCCTTGTGGAGGGGGCCATAAGCAACTGCAGGGGAAATGGAAACAACGGGGGGAACTAGAATAGAAGAGTCCGTCGACTCTTTCTAGAAGATTTAAATAAGTAGTCCGTCGACGCAAAGTAGTGTGTTTTAATGCATGGCTTTATTTGTTATGTTTCATGTTGTTATATTTCTTTTGTTCTAATATGTTATTAGTTTGCTTTGTAATGTTGTGTTTAGTTTTTTGACTGGTTTGTCTATGTGTACGTAAGCTTCCCTATTGTACTTCCTATGTAATGGCTATTTATTAATGAACAAAAAGTGCTGGTATGTGCTTATGCGATAGCTTTTATGATGCTATTCTGAGGGGAACATCTTCCGCCCATCAATCTGGAGCAGGTGGCAACATGCAAGATACCCGAGACCGGATTCGGGCTTTGGACGACCGGAAGAGGGCTCTGCTCCTTGAGCGGCAAGAACTAGTCGTCGCAGCAGCAATCCTCCATGGAGGAAATGGGGGCAACTAGAGGACTCTACTGTTTTCTATTTCTATGTTGTGTTTAGTTGTGTGGCTGGTCTATGTGTGTGTAAGCTTCCCATTGGATGTACTCCCATGTAAAAAAATGCTTGTAGTACTGTGGAATGAATAAAATCCGCTTTGTTCTAGTTCATTCTCTTTCCCTGTTTTGTGTAGAAAATTTTCTTATTTGAATTCTTTTTAAAATCTCGTTTTTTTCTTATTAATTTCTCATATATACAAGCTAAAACTATAGCCAACAGGGTGGTGTGTTTACAGTATAAAATCAATCCTCTAATAGCATAGCAGAGATAGCTTCCATGCCTCGCTATCCTATCTTTAAAACCGCCACTACGGTGTCGTTAAAGCGCAAAGAACGTTAACTAGATACCCGAGACTAACCTAACGATTTCAAGTAGCCGTATAATAGAACGAAGATCGTAGAGCACTTCAAGGCTACGCTTGCTCGAACATCCAACTCAAAACCAGCCCAACCTCTTCATGGTCACATCCTCTTTTCCGACGCTTTTCATGTTGTTGCATGTGCCTTATGGTATCCAGATCCAGTCCTCTCTCTGCTTCCTATGATTTAGGTGAAGATCCGCAATGTCTCGCTTTCCCGACTCTAACAAGTAAGCAAGTAAACTACCTTGGAAACCCAGTTTTCAGCCCTAAATACATACTTCTCGTGGCTTAAGTCCGAAAACTCATTCAACCCAAGCCAAGAACTCACGACCTTTTATTCGTTTCATAAATGTGCTTTAAGTTATCTAATAAAACCTCAAACCTCTGCAGTTTCTCCTCCATGCTCTTATAAGTTTAGCCATGTTTTGACATCCATGATTCAAACATATCAATGAGCTTATTGTCTTCAGTAAAGTCCTCAGGTGAATAACCCAGGATTGAAAAATCATGAGACACTGCAGAAAAATTTAGGAGAGAAATAATTCACCGATCTGTTTAACCTGGTCACTAGAGCCGCTAGTTATGAGCGGGGAAGGAAAAGAAAGAGAGAAGGACTTCATCCAAGGTCACTTACTACAAGGATCCGAGTCTATAAATAGCTGTGGTCGAGTATGATTCGACCCCTGAATCTGAAGACGAAGAGGTGCGTGTGGTTGAACTTGTGAAAGGGAAGCCCTATGAGTGCCCAGCGTTAACCAAACCCAAGGAGAAGAGTGATAGGCCATAGAAATAACAAAAAAATAAAGTCGAGGTTGAAAGGAAGGAGTACTCATTCGACATTCCGAAAACGGATGATATCTTTGACATACTGTTGAAGGATGGGCAGTTAAAGCTTGAAGATGGTCATGTCCTTCCATCGGCTGAAGAAGTAATGGGAAAGAAAGACTGCAAGTGGCACAATTCTTGGAGCCACACCACTAACAATTGTGTAGTATTTCGGAACCATCTCCAAAAGGGAATCTCAGCTTGTTCAATTTCATTGCCTTTCCTTGTTGCCCATGCGGAATCAAGGCTCACTGAGGAATAAGAAGTCTCGGTATGTCGAAAAGCGGATGCTCGTCCAATCAGTCCAAGCATAGACAGATCCTAGTGCTAGTGTCAGATCCTCCTTTTGATGGTGAATGTCGGAAATCGTCTTCCCGGATCACCTTTGATGGACATGAAAAAGGATCTGCTAGGCTGTCTTACATGTGCCCAAAAGCTAAAGGGCTCCTTTCCTTCCCCATGTGGAAGAAGTTTACACACAGGGGGGCCTACAACCTCGACCTTAGTATGAAAAGCATCTAGGAATCAACGGTGGTCAATCTTCCTTCTTCTTTGGCATCTCGACTGGAGAGCATGAAAACAAGACTGGAAGAGGGCTTAGGTATCAACGTCCTTAGCCCGCATTGATCAATATAAATAAGAATAGCAGTCGTATAGGCGCCATTCCTCTCCAACCAGTCGAGTGACTACGTTCCTTTTGTGAAAAAAATATAATTTTCGGGTTTGTATTCAATTCAATTGGAACAAACTCCTTTTATGGGTTACGGGAAGAATCCCGAATCGAATCCCAAGAGACTAAGTTAGAGCAATTACCAAATCCAGCAGAATTAATCCCTACTGTTCTCCTTCAATAACTAAGAAAATGTTCATTACGCAGTACAGCTAGTTACCTCAGTGACTCATCAGTTACTCAGTTACATTCAATGTGAACTTAGTTTCCCCGACTCTCACTGCTGCTACAGCATCATTGGCAGCATCCGTCACTCTCACTTACTCTGAATCTGGGACTATTCAATGATACAGTCTCAAAGAAGGATTTTCACTGCAACAGATACTTGAATTGGCTTTCGATCTAAAGACTTGACTTTCACTTTCGACCAGCTTCTATTTGCTAAAGCTTCACTTGCTCAAATTTGGTGTATTCAGACTCTTGTAAGCAGCTTTTTTTTGTGCAAGCTCAGGCCAAAGAGTTCACCCAGCAAAGTCCAAGATATCTTTCCTTCCCATCATTTCCCAAGGGAAATATCAGTATCTATTAGTTCAAATTGTGGTTTTTCTAAGGTGACTGATCTTGGAAGATCTTTTTTGGTGCCGGCTGACGTAGTAATATTTATGCTTATATTTTAAGTAGAGTCTAGACTAAGTTAGCGAGATGGAAGGCAGGGCTACGTTGATTCAGTCTGTGACTCAGTCAATCCCAGTATACACAATGCATACTACTTATCTACCCACAAGAGTCTGTAATTCTTTGGATAAACTAAATAGGGACTTCTTGTGGTTGTTGTGTTGGAACCGACTGCTTACCAATGCCAATGAGCAGCGTTTAAGGAGGCATTTATGTCAGATTGGTACTTTTTCCCGATGTAATCAATCTCTTGAAAGATTGGAGCATGTATTCCAGCAGTGTCCTCGAGCTCATCAGGTCTAGTTGGATTTGTATTCCAAGGAAAGTGAGTTGGGCCATGCTGCTAGCTCGTTCATGGATTGGATTCGTTTGGGGTGTTTAAATACTTCCTTTTTGTCATATTATAGGGGCAGTGCTATGTAAGTAGAGTGGCATGTTAGTTTTGGCTGCTCTCTTTTTCTTTCTGTTAGTTATCTTTTCATGTAACCAAAGTCTAATAATAGCCCTGGCGTTAACATACAAAACTGGTCACAGAAAAGGGCAAAAGAGACGAAAGCCAACAGCCCTGGTGGAGTGATATTTTACTCTGGACAAGAGATTGAATAAGCTGATTCTAAGTCCGACATCCTATTTTCCATAAGAGGAGCAGACATTGAAAGGAGTAGGAGAATGACTGCCTAGCTCACTCAGAACCTGAAGATCACATTCTTTTTCTCATGTACCCGACCTGCTTGCTAACTCAGATGCATTCACTTGAACCAAGATGGTACCCCCTACCCACAACATCCACTGTACACAACCCCCATACTGGGCTTTCGCACCTAACCTAACTGACCAAAGAAGCCTTTTTTCTTTCATTTTTATGATATCCAAAATAGGGAACTAGTCAATGGGATTTCCTTTATCTTTGAGTCGAAATTACTTTGTCTACTGCATGAGTCACAGTTGCTTTGGAACTCCCTCCTCCACTTGTTAGTCTGGCTTTCGAACAGCCGGCTAAGGGTTAGGGGTAGCTATAGCTCAAGGGAGGAGAACGGTCTATTCGCTTTGGTCTGTTGAGGAAAAATTTTACCATCCCGATGTCTAAGGTTCTTATTATCTCGACCCTACGTACTGGGCCCCTTGAGTCATCTATTTCGGATACAGAATTGGTGATTCTAGACATTTAATTTTCTTCTTCTCTGGTACGGACCCATTGCCTGTGCTTTGCGGTTTAATCATTTTCAACATCGATTATTTGGTCTAAGAAGCCCGTGCTAAACCCATTTCTCTTGATTCTTTCTTACTTACTTCTTCGTCACGCAGACTATCCTGTCCCAGCCTCAAATCTCTTTCAGTCGGCGACCACTACTCTAACCTCTCCTACTTGCTTGGCGCTTCGGTCCATCCTCTGGCTGCAACCATAAAGCTAATTCTTTAGCAATGAAGGCAAATTTTATGGAGAGTTAACAACTTAAACCAAGTATGGATGAGACATAGTCAGAGATATCTTATTATGCATACAACTCCTTCGAACCTCGATGCATCCTTTTCATTAATCTTATTTGTCTCTTCTTGGGACTCCCTTATTCATCGATAAAGAGAATGGAGATAACCCCAACTCCGAGAATAATTCCCTTCAATAAGGGATCGATCTGACCGTCAAAGGATAGAAACTGAGATAGTAGTATGCCTCGAAAGGAAGAAAGTAGGCTTTCCAGA
This sequence comes from Sophora flavescens, assembly GCA_030762895.1. NCBI lineage: Eukaryota > Viridiplantae > Streptophyta > Magnoliopsida > Fabales > Fabaceae > Sophora > Sophora flavescens. The sequence goes on along the minus strand of CM061062.1, from coordinate 67,289,516 downwards.
ATGGCTTTCCTAAATAGGCGGGGGCTGGTGACCTTTTTGGTCAATAAGTAGTTCATCATATGCATGAAAAATTAATTCATGAAAGTCGATCTATTACGACCAACGCGGTTGTTCGTATTTCAATTTCTTCTTCCAAGCCTTACATGCACTAAGTTACTTACGATAAATCTCCTCCGATTTTCTCGCTCTCCAATAGTAAGAAAAAGAAAGGATCGTAGGCAACCAGGTGACCGCCTCTATGAGGACCTTTGGGCGGTGCGGATCAACCGACTGACTTAGGAGACAGAAGTAATAGATTTCACATCGCCCCAAAGAAGAATTTATCGAAACATATTATATACGCTATTTTATTTGGCTTGTTAGGACAGCCAGCATGAAATCGGGTCGGATGCTTGTCCTTTCTTCTCAAAAGAATCCGATAGACATGAAAGAATCGAAAGCAGTCCTTTGCACAAAGTCTTCTTCATTGCATTGGATGCCTTTTTCCCCTACCCCAATCCATAGCTAGCTATAAAAAAAAACCTCACCTCTCCCAGGTAGTTTAGTTCATTTTTCTCACCTTCACTCATTTCCATCGACAAAGGTGAGAGCTACGATCGCATCACACTTCGGGATGTCCGGTCACCAAGAAGCGGGCGGGAAGATGGGCGAAGTGTAAATAGATCTTGTGAGCTTACTCCGTTAAGCGAACATGAGGAAATTAGTAAAGTAAAGCTCTGCTTTTACCGCGTCTGCCAGGCAACCAGATATTCTCCCATGTGCGGTAGCCATCCCGATGGGAATTGCGGCAAAGGACTTCTCGAGTTAAAGAATCACACTATGTTGACGAAAAATCTTTCGTCGATAGTGAAGAGGCGACATCTACATCCACGCCCACCCTCTAAAATAAAAAGGGAAAGAAGAAAGAATGGAAGCCTAAGAGTGGTCCTAAGCGGTTTGTTTTCAAAACCGGTTAAAGGACCCACATTGGGGAAGCGACCTGGGTCGGACGATGACGAGGTACCGCCAAGCGAAATCCTCCTTCTCGAGTCAACCCAAGCTGCCCGAAGGGGTAGAGTAGAAAGTCACTTGTTCACTTACGCTATTATAACCGCGGATTCGCGGCAAGGAAAGCGGCGAATGAGCGAGACTCTATCCGTTTAGAGTGAGTGTATGAACATATTGAGTTAATACTTGATTCAAGCGAGTAAGTTGATGAGCGAGACTTTCTCGGTTTTAGCGGCGAAGGAACTTGCCATAGGAATCCTACTCGAACCTTCCCTTCCATCGCAACACCCGTCCCCCGCAACAAGAATGAAATAGAGCCACGAGGATAGAGCCCATAGAGGTATTTCTTCTTATTCCTCCCCTTCGAAACTTCCCACCACCAGCCCTCAGTCTTTCAATCGAAGGCCTTATACTGCTACGGTTAGCTCTTGCCCCGCACCTGGACTGGCTATCTCGAAAGAAATGCTTTCATATCATAAAAGGCTATTGCTAAGACTTGAAACTCCCAATACCAACTTCCAATGGGTAAGATGGGATGTTATAAATTTATATTCTATTTAGTAAACTCACTAAAAAGGGGAAATGGCCGTACGACAGCCACTCGCCCAACCTAAGCGATCATCGTAAACCCTTGACTCGCGATTGAAGGATGTATCTCACGCGACTCTATCCAATAGCGATCCCTGCGTACACGATAGATCATCATCCTTCTCTAAATCATTCATGTTGATTTGTTGTCACGGTAACCTCCTTCGGTTCTGTTCGCAGATCAGTAACATTCCTTGGCTGTTAGTTAAACGATCGAACATCAACAACGGCAATCACTTTACTAAAAACTAGAATGATAGCAGAATGGCTTAAGGAAACTGCTAATACTAGAGTAGAGGGATTGGAATGATTGCAACACCCTCACTTCCAAGAAAGGACGGTTACCTTAAAAAAAGAGGAAGAGAGGGAACCACGCGGTTAAGAAGATGACAGAGAAGCTACTGAGCATGGACATCCTCACTGACTGAGTTATTCGGGATCAGAATTCCCACTAGAGAAGACGGGAATTGAGTCAGGGGTCATGTCCGGCTTATCCCCGTCTTGTATTAGTAAGCGACGGAACGGACCCCTTCTTTCTTAATCAGACGATTTCTCGCCTCTCATGTTTGATTTTGATTAATGTGTGGTATTTAGTACTAATAGTGAGTCTCAATCGACTGAAACCTTCACTCCACAATTCCTCAAAGAAAGCAAGAAACAAGTCAGTTTGCGCATAGCATACTCTCTCAGTTCTTCTCCTTTGAGAACCAGTCGAAGGGGAATGGGCCAACTTGAAATGGACCAATTCGAGAAAAGGGCCAAGATATGGTGCTGCGGTCAAAACAAGGAATGCTTTAACCATTCAGCCACAGGTTTGGTACGAAAGCCCTCCCTTTCAAGTAAAGGGGACATTCCATCCATTTATTTGTATTTGCCCAATGCTTGAAGATCGATCGTCACAGGGGCGTGCTAAGCCCACAAGATCTTAAGCCAGTGGGCGCTTCAGATTCGACTTCTTTCCTAGTCAATAGAAAATCACTTGATCTCACCGGACTCTGCATTTAGTCGACTTATTTCGCACTTCAAACATGACTAAACTCAAAGCTTATGGCAGCAGCTAGAGTAACTCCAGTATTCATAAAAGAAAGAAGTGCCCTAAATTAGTTCTTTTTTCGCGATTCTGCACTCGATATAGGTTCCTTTCCTCCCCTAGAACCTAAAATGGGATCTTACCCTACAAACAAGAGCCCGCGTACTGCAATGAGTAGACAGTGACAGCTATTTGAGTAAGATTATAAATTAGTATCCCTGGTCTTGCTCGGTTAATAAAAGAAATTCGCTACCCCTACCTTCTTTCTTTCCTCAGCCCACCTTTAGCCCTTGCTTTCGTTTCGTGCTAGCTGCAAAACCTTATTTATGCTAATTGTGCTTCGTCACCTCTTTTTTATTTATGATGTAGTAGTAGCGCACGCGCTCGCATTTAGAGCAATTACGCGCTTCTCTCGTTATGCAAGCCATCTTTCTCAAAGAGGAGACATGGTTTAGCAGTTAATTACATCTCGAAGAATACCCCCTAAGCTAAGGACGCCAGCCAGTACCAGTAGACAACAATTTCAATATTTTGGGGGAGACACACGAAAGGCGCTGAGAGATTCTATGACCAAAAGCCTTGTCACGAGCTGGGCTCGAACCAGCGCTTCCCAGTCCGGGTTGAAACCTTTTTGATCGTGACTTAAATAAGTAGTAAAGTGGGTGGAGAATTGGTAGCTGGCCTGTCTCAGGGGGCTACGTAGGTGACACGAGCTAGGCAACCAAAGCGAATTTTGCATTCATTCTCTTTTTCGAGGTCTTCCGGAGAAGGTGAGTCGTAATAAATGTCGGAGTAGGACTATCTGACAGTTGGTCTTCTAGCCAGAGTAGCCGGGATCCGGAACTTCCGAGGCAATCGCAGCCTAGGAAGTGTTCTATATCTATGACAAAAAATAGTAAGCAATAGTACTTATATTTGGGATTATATTAAGATAAGAGTGGAGCGTCTTTTTCTCGAAAAAAGGATCGCGGTCTTGCAAGCAGTCTTACCCGGTCGCCTAAAAGGCCAGAAGTCAAACAAAAGAGGGCTTGGCTCGCTCAGAATAGAAAGGCCTTGGTTATGGGGGACCATCCCATAGGTATCTTTTGGGAACATAGCTAATCTATGTTCCTCCTTGGAATGTGACGAATAAGTCCCTAATGCTTTAGCCTAGTTTGTATTGCGCATGGGGTTTAGTAGTTTACCGTTGGATATAGGAATTACAGAGCAATTCGAGGAACTTTGAATGGGGGCACTGAGACAAGGACGAGAATCTTCGACTGGAACGAACCACCTCGAGAGTCGAACTCGAGCACTTCGTAAGAAGCCTTCTAAACTAAAGAAGTGGATACCTACTTGGTTAGAGTTACCTTTTTTGTTAAAGTTATGAACGATAGGGAAGGCTTTGCTTGAGGTTTCTTTGTTTAAGAGATGAAGGAAAGGTTTTCGGTTGTTTACCTGATTCCTCACCTTCTTCCTCGCACTAGCTTGAACAGTGCTTTACGAAAGAAGTTTACGTCTGAGAGATAGAACCAATTTGGGAAATAGCTTTCTCACCTCCGGAATAAGAGGACCAAAACCAGGTGCTTTACTTCTCCAATCACATGTGTTATTAAGCATATATATGAAAATGGAACCCAACAAAACCTGCTTTCTCCCCTTAATTAAGGGAAGTAAAGTAATTTGCTTTCTAGTTCTACTAGTTAGCCTGCAAGTAGGAATTCTTCTTCGGAGAAGACTTTTTCTTTAAGTGCTTATGCAGTACCGGACGTGTCCTTGGTTCCCACTCCAATGAATCAGATAGTGCCATACATCTCACCACAGTCGTCCGATCCTCTGATGGATAAGATTAGTCGCCTTGAACAGGCAGTTAATAAATTAAGTGGAGACAAGTATGATGTTGCAGATCTTGAGAATCTCTCCCTATACCCCAAAGTCAGGCGGCTTCCGTATGGTTTTAAATGGCCAAATAAAAGATAAGTATAACGGAACCGAATGCAAAACGAAATAGGATAAAAAGAGGGTTACCTACGAACTGAAAAAGGCAGGATGTAGTCGGAACTCTACAGCCCATGGGAATCGACAATGAGCTACTTGTCCAACTATTCTAGCACAGTTTGACCGGACCCGCGCTGACTTAGTTGATGAACACTGACCCAAATACCATTTGCACATGACCAGATCTGGCTAACGCCTTTGTGACGTACTATGCATACAATACAGATACTCAGCTATCAAGGCGTAAGCTAGAACTCGTTAAGCAAGGACCCACTGAGTCTTTCACCGACTTCATCACATAGCTTACTATAGAGGGTAAGGACCCAAACTGCTCAGGTTCAAAAGTCAAAAGAGACTATCCGAAGAAGATGAAATTGCTATGGTCTTGAAGAGCCTGAACCCAGAGTATACCAATAGGTTGACACTTACCCATCACCCTACTTTTAATTTTTAGTGTGTGCTGGCTGCCAGATAAAGATGCATTGGCAGCTGGGCGTTCGCTCCATCTCTCTACGCCCTTGCAAAATAAGGGCTACGAGCCTCGAATAAATAATACGCAGAAAAAGTGGGACCTCTCAGGCTAAAGCAAAGGTGAATACAATGTTCACGGCGTCACTTGAACCAAACGCCTATACACACTCTATCAGAAGGTCCGATTCATCCAGAGCAGCCAAATCGTTACGATTCACGGAGATCCAGATCGTTCGCCTGTTAAGAAAGTGAGAGAAAACACGTTATTCGTGCGCTTCCTATTAGTAAGGTTCAGATTGGAGATCGAGCGGGCGGAATTATTTATTATTATTAGAAAGGTATCGAATGCTACCAAAGGTTTGTGGAATTCAGTCCTCCGAAGAAAGAGTGTCTCCCGTCCTACTCATATGGGTTAAAAAGCCCTTTCCCCTTTCCCGTTGGTCTAAAGCCACTTTGTCCATCCTGCACATTTATATTGAATTTCTCGCCTTCCCCCTCTCTGCTTTTCGCACTTCTACGACGTAGCCTAAAGCATCATAATGGTCTCACCTCTTTCTGCCCCATACTAAGACAGCAAGCTCCATGCCTTATTACAGTAAGAAAGTGGTAAACCCCTCGGTGCGGTGCAGATAAACGCTTGTGCCTTCGATCCTCCTTTCTTTCAGTCTTCATTCCCAACGGCACAGCTGCGCCCCTTTCATCCAAGGGCTCCATAAAGCCTTTGAACGACCGACCACTACCCAACCGGGAGTTTCAAAGCTCATTTGCGAGATAGAATCCTAGTCATAGAATGAATTAAATTCCAACTCCTCCAGAAAGGCTTTTCAGCTCATAACGGTTGGCCCTAGCTCAAAAGGAAGAGTTAGCTTATCCGGACCGGGCTTTGAGGAATTTCTCCCCAAAAAGGAGCACATCTACAGGCCTTTCACAATCCCTCTGCGTGTGATTGCTCATTTTGAAGATTTGAGGCGCCCTATCTGGCATAGCATCTCCCGCCCCCAAAAGCGGGGGCTCAGAGGACCGGTTCCTTCCTCTCATGCTTAGGAATTTTCAAGGAAATCGATAAAATGACCAAGTTGCAAGACCGGGAATGAGCTTTACAACCTGGTTCCTAGTTCTTGAAGGGAGGGGAAGATCCCGCTACAAATCTAATTGCCTTGCCCACAACAGATCCAAGGGCTATGGCTTTGAACGGCTCTAGCTAAGGTGCTCTTACCGGGAAGGCGTGAACCCAGAGGTGATGTGGAGGTAGCTCGGAATAGAGATCAATCCCAGCCGGGGTTAGGAAGCTACCATTCTAACATAAAGGGAGACCTAGTTGCTAACTTAACCTTAAGGAGCTTTGCAACACTCCTTTCTCAAGTAGGGGATGCTAAAGTAGTTGAGACCCCAGAGGAAAGCACTGCAATCAGTCCTAAAGGTAGATGCAACTTTGTTCCTTTCTTTTCTTATAAGAGTTTTAGCGCACTGAATCTCAAGTCAATTGCACCTTAGCCCATGGACTGAGAGAGAGAGACAAGGAAATCAGGCCAAAAGGGGAGAAGACTTATAAGCCCGAATAGGATAAGGCGCATCTTGATTGATTCGCTGACGGATGGATTGGAAAGGCATTGCGCCTTAGACCAATAAACGAGACAGGGAAGGCCCTTACACCAAGAAATGTAGGGGAGTCTTTTAATTTGGGCGTGTCATCTCAAAGCGAGATTGTACGCATCTCTCTTATATATATATGTAATTTTCTGTCCGACTTTTGATAGGTCGAAAGACAAGATCAATAATTTAGTCTAGTAAAAAAGGATCTATTATACGCGACTTCCTTGGGATCAGAAGGTTTTCTATCCCTATGTGTGCTACTGCTCTAAGGCTAAAAATAATGAATTTGATGGCATGCTTTCAACGTGCTATGATGAGAGGTGCCTTAGCCTATATCCCGTCCTTTTGAGTTGTAAGCAATGTCCCTTCGCTTTGTGAAAGTGATTTGACTTTTATATAGGAGCTACTTAACTTTCTTCGGCGCTCCCTTCGAACTGATATCCAAAGATTCCCTTTAACAGGATGGTTTGAAATGATGGTTTATTACGGGTTTCTGGTGACATGAATAGGCTGCGCATCCGAAGGAGACGGAACATGGATAACGTAGTGGTTCGAGCGGTCGAGAGTACGAGATTGCCGACCGAAGACTCTTCCATTGAGATGGGTGAAGCCCTGCTAGCGAAGGAATGCATCCAACAGTGTTCTGTCTCATTGGTCCTCTCATGCCAGAATTTGCTCATAAATCAACTTTGTTCTCCCGGATATAATACATGAATTATTTTACTTTGATCTGATACCTCTCGATTTAGAGAGGAAATGTGCATTTGTCTCATTTTGAGTCTCCCCATCTCGATCTCTACTAATTGGATATGGGACTGGTTGTGAAGGGAAGCTTTGTGGGAGAAAGGAGGAAAAGGTCAGGCTAGTAAAGGCTTTACTCAAACATATGGGATAGATTACGAGGAAGCCTTTGCCCCGGTAGCCAAGATGAAGTCTGTTCGTCTCCTGCTCTATATTGCTGCGAATCGAGATTGGCCTCTGTTCCAATTAGATGTGAAAAATACCTTCCTGAACGGGGACCTACAGGAAGAAGTTTACATGAGTCCTCCACCCGGTTGTTTAAGGGGGGAGAACAAGAGAGGTCAACTGGAGTGGAAGCCAAATGACGGGGCCGAGAATCTGTGATCGATCCGAAGAATCACTTCCAGATACGATTCTGCTTCCCCCCCCACACCCCCACACACACAACATAACCGGGCTAACAATGCTATTCTTGCCTGGCTTTCTTTCGGCTTAAGAAGGTTACGGTGAGAATGAGGATCACTTCGGAACTATAGGAAAATGGGCTTTTTAGGGTGGGATCTAAAAGTTCTCCTGTTGGTTGCGGAGCCTTCAAAAAGGCCGTGAGAGGGTCTTTTTTTGGCTTCCTCAGGGCCGTGTGAAGCTTAGCTTGCTTTACCACGTGATGATTCAAGATTCGTGGTAGGCGTAGGAGCTGGGCGAAGCGGTAGCGAAGCTCAGGTGGTGATGCAAGTGCGCGGTGAGCGTAGTAGCCCCTCGGACATGCTCTTTGTACAACCAAGCGAAGAGCTAGTGAGGGCCGGAATGGAATATCGTATGTAGTGTAGAATCGGATCTGAAGCTCTTTACTAGGATTGGAAAAAGCGAGAACAGTGACCACAAGCTCCGGCGCTCGACATGCGAGTTAGCTTAAAACATGTTCATCATGTGCAAAGAAAGAGGAAAGGGGCGAAGCGCACCGCGTGAAGCGACCTAGCATCACTTTAGATAGGAGCGAGAATGGATGATCGACAACTGAAAGTTCTTCGTATCGATATCTCGTACGACGTAATGGAGATCTTGGTCTAGGTCCGGTGGTTCGCAGAATTCGGGACCTAACGATGTTCGATTCGTCACATGAACGGGAGCGGACAATTCCCTCGTCTCTCCCTTTTTCGGGGAATGGCTGCAATCTCAAGCAAGTGATTGAATGAGTAGGGGGCTCCGAAAGCACATGCGGGATAAGCCGGTCTTTCAGGAGACGGTCTAAGGGTCCGGTCTAGAAAGAAAAGAGAACTCTCAACTTCAAGATCAATAGGAAGAGGAGTTAGCTAGAAATTCTTTTTTTTACAAAGTTCATGCCACGACGATCTATACTATATGGAAGGGCTTGTTGATGCATTCCTGTTGAAGTTGAAAAGGAGACAAACATGAGTGTTTCAGCTCCCGGATCTGCTTGGATTATCTTATAATAAGAGGAGCCGTCTTAGGAAATGACTGAACTTAAAAGAAAGATGCCACCCCCTTTCTTATTATTACGAGGCGAGGGAATAACTTGTCTGATCTTGCGGTGCACTCACTCCCGTTAGGAGAATGAAATGACGCCCCAGCTCGACTCGAGACCAAGACTCCTTACAACTCGCACCAATAGTGAGCGGCCGGAGATTGATTGAAAGGGCAGCCGCCCCTCCCCCCTAGCCGCCTACCTACTCGTGCTCGTAGCTCGATCGGAGGTGAAGAGTTTGGTTCGGCGGAAAAAGAGAAGTCGTCTGTCTCAAGTGATACGTTAATTGCTCAGTAGTGCTTCGCCACTACCGTAGCTGGCGGAAATAGCTTAATGGTAGAGCATAGCCTTGCCAAGGCTGAGGTTGAGGGTTCAAGTCCCTCATTCCGCTCTTGGCTTCGTCGTTTAGTGGTAACGAGTAGAGTAGGCATCGCCTCTCGATCCAATCCGTCTTTCCCTGGCCTCCCCAACACACTCTTGATATGAAAGAAACCTCCCGCCATAGAGAAGAAAGAGATCTAAAGTCGGGGTCCCCTCGATCACCCTTCCCTTGAACCTGAACTGGTCGAGAGAGATGAACCCGCACCACATTTTATAACCTTCGAACCGAAAGCCCCAACTATAGATGGAATTCCATAACCTAAAAAACTCAATGGAGAGATCCCGGTTCAATTCAAGGGAAGGTCCACCAATAATGGAAAGGTCATTCCCCTCCCTATCCGTTTCTTGATCCCTCATTCCACGAATTCGTTTTTATTACTGATTCATTCAAGGACTGAAAGCTTTTCGTTTTATGAAAAGGCATACTCCCCACTTCTTTGTCTTATTAGCGCAGGTGTTAGTCAACGATGAAAGCCGCTGAACTTAAGACTCGAGTTGAGAAAGAGGGCTAGGCCAAGGATACGAGGGCTTTTTCGGGGACTGGGGAAGATGGGTGGATTATATAGCTAGGGGTGGGCTCAGTAGAAATTTTGGCTTTTTTGTGTTATTCTTGGCTTGCCGGAATACGGGACCGATCATCGATAGATTAAACCTCTTTGCTATTGGTTTTCGGGGAATGAACCCTTCTGCAGGTGCTCACTTGCTAGCATTGCGAGCTTGAAAATCGATAAATCTTTCACTTAGTGGCGTCCCCCATATATGGAGTACGTAGAGGAAGCCTTTTCATGTCTAGGTCCATGGCATCTTATTCAAGCAACGGGATAGTGGCTACTCGCCGACCAAAAACTTTATATTGAATGAAGTGAGAGAAGCGAGTGGAGTATACAAAAGCGAACCAATAGCGAGCATTCTTTCAGTCCATTTCTAAATGTCATTGGCTGGAGAAGATTGATAGACGTATCAAGGCGAGCACTATCAGTGCACTCTCTCTTATCTTATTCTGGGAGGGACATTGAGAGTGTATGCTTTCAGTACAATCTCTCTTGCTTCTTGTTGGCTAGGGGAACCTGTGGCTACCTTGTTAAGCATGGTCAACAAGCGTGGTCATAAGCAAAGCTTAGTCCATGTTTTCGTAGCCATCGATATATGGAATAAGCTCAAATCATGGGAGACTTTACCCTGGGAATTGGAAGAATTTCATCTGACGAAACCACTTTCTTCGCTCTCATCAAATGCACTTTCTTTGCCAGATTCTAAAATATCTTGGCTTTTCAAGTCCAGGAGAAGAAGGGCCACTTTTATTGTAAACCGTCCGGGGATAAAAATAGGGCATCAACATTGGCCTCAGCTGAAGACCGGCCAATCCGTGACAACCCCACAACAAAGAGTGAAAAAATCGACTATGATAACATCGAATCGAAAATACTCTCTCAAATAACGAAGGACCCACGAGGCGGTAACTAGAAGGGAGGAGTGAATACCCGGGGATTTGTAATCGGAGTAATTCCGTAGATACCTTTCAACATATACTTTTTTTTTTTATTGTTAAAGGCGGTCCTTTTCTTTCCCCCGACCGATGACTCGCTTGTTCAGTACTGCTAACTATTATAGTATAGGAGGATGCCGTCCCCTCGGGACTACCAGTAGTTTCGGTTGTTGAATCTCGTGCAAGTTAGGTTGTGCTTGTATTGGCTGCAAGCGGAACGTAGGCGCTTTAGGTAGGTGTGTGTTGACCATGCACTCTCGCGTCATGTAATGTCGTATGTATGATAGAGGTGGTGTGGTGATTGACCTCAATGCTAATGGTTATCCCCAAGGTTCAACGAATGAATGAAGCTATGATCGTACCCGGATAGAAATGACGGTCTTCCTCTGTTGTCTCCAAGTCGGCCATAATAGAATAGATAGGCAAAGCAGCCAATAGCAGTCTGTTTTAGCCTATCGATAGATAGTAGGTTGCTTCCAAGCTCAAACCATTTGAAACTAAATTGCTACTGTCTTCTTTTTATTGATAGAGTGGTCTTCTCCGCCCCTGTCAAATAAAGTAGAGGGAGAGAACTGGAAGAGAGAAGGAAAAAGAGTAAAGGATTTACAAGTCTAATGGGAGAGGAATGCCTTAGTCACGTTGACTGCCTTCGAGAAAAATAGAACCCAAGCGGTCTAAGCCCCGGGGCGGACCCCAACCGTAAGAAAGGCAAGCGCCTTTCCCTCTATCAGGCTAACGGCAAGCGAGATAAAGAAAGCAGCCGGCCCTATGTGTCAAACCTTGCCGCGGGAGAGTCTTTCTCCAATGAGAATAAAACAAGTTTTTGGGTAAGACAAGAAAGGAACTCGCCCTTTGACACCACACCAAGGGATAAGAGCTGATTGTTGGCGATGACTTGGTGAAAGGAATCTATGAGATAAGGTTCTCAAACCGGGTCCCGCTTGGAAATCGAAATAGTCAGAGCGCGGAGCCAACGAGTTCAGTCGAACAGCGTAACGAGTCTAAGGTTACATAAACGTTCGCCTACTTTGATAGGTAAACGCATTGCAAGCAAATAGAGCAGAGAGCTTACCGTCTTTTTCTATTAGAGTCGCAAGCTTGTTGTAGTCGGTCCGTGAAGAGAGAACTTGCTGCTTACTTGCTATATCCCCGCGTTCTTGCACGGCTCGTTCTTCGAGCCCCCGCTTCTCCGATCCCCTCTCCCCGTTCGTTCTATAGTCCAAAACAAGGCCGTATGGAGTATAGGCAAGTGGTAAGGCATCGGTTTTTGGTACCGGCATGCAAAGTTTCGAATCCTTTTACTCCAGATTATGAACACTCGATCGGATCTGTCAAGAACGAGCCGAGCGACTACAGTGGGAAGCAGCTGATTGCAGTCCCCGAGCCCAGCCGGGAGGAATGCATGGTTCCCCTGGCGCTTCATGGGATGGGCGTTCGCGATCCCCTCTCTCTAATCTAACCCTCCCCGCTCCCCATACGAATTTGAACTACGATCCCCGGAGCAAAACGTTGTGGATACACTTTTTAATGTTGTCACCGAAAGTGTAAAAAAACTTAATGTAACACATAAATATCCTGCTTAGGAAAACTGGACATATTCAAAAATAGTCGAGCAGGTCATTCATTGGGGATCCGACGGATCTACGTTATATGAGATTTTTTAAGATATTACGGAGTATGGCTTTGCCAGTAATTACTTTCACGAGGCATTAAATATCCTCTATTCTATTCTATTCTATTGGGGGCCGGGGGTTGGTGGATAAAGAAAGATGGACAGTAAGGATTGCGTAATATCAATTTGTCGGCCTCACTTAGGTTCCTCTCGATTCTCCCCGGATTTGAGGATCACATTTGACCTGCCCGACATGCTGTTGACTTGGAGATGAATTCTTCGGCCGTACCTTCTGCGGTCGTTACGCTTGGTCGGTCATGCTGGGACCAAAGAAAAGTAGAAGCCTCAACTGTGTCGAAGGCATTATAACTACAGTACGCAACCTCCAAAATCAACATCTACATCCTGTCACTACCCTTTCAGCCCTTTAAATGTTCATCTTCCCGCGTGAGGGTGATCAGCGTTCTCGTTCACGAAGCCAACCGAGTTGCTCATGGGAAGGAGCATGTGAGGGAGAAGGACCAAACTTCGTCTCTTCGAACGAAGCCCAGGTTTCCTTTTTGATACTATGTAAAACCTCATTATCAACAGACGTTTCCCGAATAATCATTCATTTCATGAAAAACCTGCGCTTGTTAGCAGCTGAATCACTCTCTCCTCTCGTAGTGGGCCTCTTTTATTTCCCCCGCTGGCATGAGGAAAGGGTCCATTCCACTAGCTCTTCTTCTTGATATAATAAAGAGAGGGGTGTGCTTTCCCTTTGAATGAGTAGATCTTCCATCCCCTGTGCCTACCTTTACTCAATTCTCCTGAAGTCCGAAAAGGAGACTGTGAGTGGACAGGGGGCAGGGAAGTTCGATTCTGAGAAATGGTAGTCGGGATGGTACCACAAGATCTTGCCTACTTTTGGTAATCCTTATTGTGATCCCTCACTCTGGGCTAAGATAGTCTCTTAAGTGCTAGCGTGACGGAGAGCAAATATCAATGAACCTTATCTACAGTATTAGTTCCCTCCTACCAAGAACTAAACAAGTTCTCTATGCGGGGAAAAGGGTACCGATAGGCGGATTGACGCATCTGAGCAGGCAGGGAAGACTTACTGCTTGGAATATGAATGCTATGAGGCTTGGGCGAGAGAGCAGGTCTAGGAGGCCCAGATATTGCATCATGTGAAACAGCGAAAAGACCCATAAGAGCTGTAAACAAGTGAGATAGGCACGAAAGGGGGGCATTTTGGGGATGTCTTTAATCAGCCAGCACCTTCAACAGCCAGTAGGAAAGATGTCGACACGTATTCGATTCAAGATTCAGGATAGGGTACGCCCGATGACCAGGCAGGGCGGCACAACCCCCAACCAAGGGAAGGGGGCTAGCAGCTCTTTTATCCGCTGTTGTCTCTGCTCTGACTGACGAAGGAAGATGTGACCGACTACATTAGCACTTGTTGAATTGGTCTTCTTTGAGTGCAAGAAATTCGAAGTAGTTCAAATAGCCCTGATAGATGATGCGTGCGTCAGTCCCTTCCCTCTCTCTTGACTGGCATATTCTTGTCCATCCAGTAACCATTCTTTCGTTAAGAGTTCCACGCTTTCCCTGTGGCATCGTATAGTAGAAAACATAACTTCTTCGAGGCATAGAATATAATAAAAGGCGGCTAGGACAGAGAGGCTGTACGTATAGAGAAGGAAAGTATATTTTTCCCAGAGTCTAGCTAACTCTAACCCAAGATTAATCTGGAAGAGGTTCTTCTTCTTTAGTAGCAGATTCGGATTCTGTATAAGAAGGACAGTCTCAACCCTTGAGTACGAAAGAAAGTAGGCTCTTCCTTTATTTTATTATATTACGCTATTCTTCCCATCTCGGGAGAAAAATAACGAAGTACGTCGACGACAACCGATTCAATAGCTAGGGATCTTACTAAAAATTAAACTCCTAACCTTCAATCATCTAACCGTGTAGTCTTTAAACTCCCTTTTGGCCATTGAAAGCAGGCCGCAGCTTCTTATGCGAACTCTTCTGCTGCAGCAGATTCAATTCATTCCAATCCTTTAGATCCGATGCAACAAGATCAGCTCTTTCTCTGGCTCCCTTACTTGAAACCTTTTAGTCGATCTAGTCAGTCAAAAAGTTTTCAACTCCGATCCTTTCAGCCCTAGTTTCGCTGTAAGCCAACACCTTTAGTCGATCTGGTTGTTAGTCTCGTTCCTCTTTAGTCTAGCTGGCAGCTTTTCCCTTGACTCGCCTCTATGCGCCTGCTTTCCGAAGTCAATACAAGATTATCTCTTTCCTCTAAGTCGAGTTCCGTTCCCTCGTTTACTGCTTTCCGATAAAGATATGCCCCGGTATTCAATTCAATAAAGTAGGGATTTCTTCCCTTCCATGGCAAGTTTAGGCTTAGGAAGATTTGATCTTTGTTCCATCTAGTGAAGTAGATTCCAATTCCGGTGAAGAGAAGAGTGAAACTCCGATAGCTACAGGCCTTAGCCCCAAACTAAGAAGATATCCCAAACCCCTACCTCTATCGGTCATCTTTTGATATGGAGCTTTCCCCGGATTCTCTTGAGGTCGGGGTTGAAGAATCTGGGTACTCAACAATGGGTTAAGCCTTTAGCTACGGCTGTTGGGGCAAGTCAGTCTTTTGCAGCCTAAACTAAAACTAAACAAACCTTAATGCTTCCAGACAGGAGTCTTCCCCTCCGAAGACTTTTTCTCGGAAGGAGGGAAATGACATAAGAGGGGATTCCCACTCTCTTCTCTGGTATTGATGCCACCTCAAAAGTATATTATCAGAGGCTTTCCTCTCCGCCCCTACCCCCGCACATTGTCGAGCTTCTTTCCTGGCTTGATGAAGTTAAGTTACTCGCAGCAACTCTTCGAACCTATACTAGCTCCTTAAACTCCTCTCCTTGAAAGACATGATGAATCAGAAGAGCGACTTTCAGTCTTAGCCCTAGCATGGGTGAGTTGTTTATTGAGCACAGGCCCTTCCACTCTGTCGATACCATTCCTTGTCACTTCGAGAATGTATTCAAAAAGTAACTATGTCTCCCTACCCTAAAGGTAGCTGTGTCCCCCCTCCAAATAATTAGTCTAGTCGAGCAACCTTCGCTCCAACACTGCTTAGGCGAGCTCTCCTATCTAAGGGAAAGTCTCTCTTCCACTCCTCCCCTAACCCTTTATCCTCGCTTGTCCCCTCCAAACCTTTCTTGTGATGAAAGAAAAGAGGTTGATGCACCCTCAGGTCAGGTGTGGAAACTTTAAAGGCTTCGGTCGAATACCCAAAGTCCTACCCAGGAAAAACCTTCCACTTCTTTCAGTTCTAGTCGCATCTTCGGACCTATTCCTTAAGGTTGGAGCTAGTCATTCCTACTAAAGGAATTCAACAACTAGTCCCCATTGTTAGCTTCGATTTATGCCCTTCGATCCTCATACCATACTGAGCTGCCTAGCTCCAAGACTTGTAGTGGAGCCTCTGACTTTTTTTTCCTAGCCTATGGGGAATACAAGGGGGAATCCTCACAGTCAGATAGCTATGAGTGAAAGAAGAAAGAGAGTTTCGAGTTTACCGTAGCTACTTCTTCCCCTGGCATGACTTTCCAAGTTGGGGAAGAGAAAGAAGTTCCCCTCCAATCCAACACTTATTAGTCGAGTAGTAACCCCCTCTCCTGCACCTGCACTTCCGAGATTGATTGGTTGAACCAGGAGTCTTATCCCCCTATAAAATACCTCATAGTTAGTTATTGTTATGACCAGCCGAAAACTTGTCCTCTAGATGCCTTCTAACCGTCCTTTTAGCCTATTCCCACTTATGCTTACTTCATGGCTGATAAGCCTACAGACGCTTAACGCCCCGGAATAGCCTTGCTTTCACGTTCCCCCTATTTCCTTAGATCAGGTTAGCGCTTATGCTGCTTTACGCAACTATATTCAATCCATTGAGTAGAGAAGGCAATTGAATCAGTCGTCATCCTTCGCTCTTATGGGACTCGAATCCACTACATAGGCTTTTTTTTCCTTGTTCTACCGAGATAAACTAAAGAATGTGAAGGTATTTAACCAAGCCAATGGAGCTTGCCTGGTCTTTCTCGCCTTTCACCGAGTCTGGGATCGATCCCATCTACCATTTCGACAGGAGATTAGATTCAAGTAGTGCTTTTTCCTCCAACCTTGAGCAATTCGTGTGAACACATTCAGGTGCGTAGCCTTTTTCCACTATGCCTATCGCCTTGAGCTGGCACTCCTAACCTAAACCATTTAACCGGCACTCCTCCCTTTTCTAGTCTACTTGCCACTTCCGACAACAGCTAAATCTATGGAACTTGCCTTGGCTTATTCCCTCGGGTACTCCCCCTTTTTTTAGAATCAAGTTCAAGCATCATCTTATTAAGTAAGGTCTTGGCATGGCCTCTCTTTTAAGGTAAGCTTTCTTTCCCATCTCTTGTCTCAAGTTCGAATGCTTTTCTGCTTTCTTTTCTTAATTGGACGAATAGAAAGCTTGGCTGCTCTGCCAAAAGGTAGTGAAGATCTTAGCCTGATAATAAAAGTGATTGTTAATCGGCTTCGCAAAATCCATTAGGTTTACTCGTGGCATTCCATACCTTGGTTCCTCGATCAATTATCTACCTCTGAAGAGATAAGCCTTAATAAATGTAGTTGCGTTCGTTCTCTTTGAAAGTAGATCTTAGGTCGATCAGGTTCTTGCCCATGAGACCCCATTTCGGAGCCATAGTAGTGGGCTCATTGGTCCCACGGCTTCTCAATGCTACTTTCTTTGAAGAGACGAAAAGATCCCTAGGGAATTGAACCGCTAGTACCCACCTGGGGGCAAATTCCTTCCGATCTGATTGAATAAGACCAACCTCTCAAACCAATCTCTGTCACGTCTTACCGAACTACACCACCTCAATCCTCATCGCTTTCAGTCTTGATGGCAGATAGTTTACTGGTTGCTATCTCTTTCCCTTGAGCCAACTGAATGGGATATTCTCACTCTGCATGGGAAATGATCCCTGCTAGCAATCTATTATATAGTATGCCTCTATCTCTATGAAAGATAGAGCCTTTCTTTCTTAGTCAGATTCTTTCCTTACTTTTTCCAAAGCAACTCTTTCACCTCTCCACGGACACTATCACTAGACCATAGCTACTTTCATCATTGATATAGTGGCATTCTGTCTTTCATCCCGTAGGCTAGCTGCTTGCTGCGACATTTAGCCTTCTTCCTTCACTTCATGGCATTAACAAAAACAAAGCATTGAGAGAGAGAGCAGGACATTCCCCTATCTTTTCATTTCTGATTCAATCGAGTCCTACTCTTTCTAACCCGCCCGAGGCTCACTCGTCAACTGTTATCATGACCTCTGTCATTTCTAAGGGGCATGGCTCACCGAGATGAGAAAAGGCTGCCCAGCCAACGACATTGACTGAAATACATTCTTTCTTGGGGGACTATGCCCTAGGGAGAAAGACGTTATGATTGCCTCTCAATGGAAAGAATTACTCTTCGGGGGATATTTTTTTCTTTGAGAAGAATGCAATTTCAATATAAGAATTTAGCCAGATTCAGAATCAACATTAGAGAACCATATCTTATGGATTATCCCCCCATTCTTTCCCCTTTCTAATAAGGTAAGCTCGTTGAATCCTTCTTATCCTCATAACTAAAAAAAAAGAGTTTGAACTCTCTTCGTCTTCTTCTTTGTCCCCATTTCTAGCTTCCTCTCCTTGACTTGTATTAGTAGGGCGTTCTTCATCTAAAGGCTCTTCATATCATCTTGTTGTCCAAGTTAAACTCTTCTTCTTGCGTGATAAGGTTCTGGTAAGCTTGTCAGGTGCTGGCGTAAGTAGTCACTACTACCGTTGCTAAAGCTTTCTCTTTAAGGCTTTTCACTCCGATTATCGTTATTCAAACGGTATCACAGAGAATCTTTCCTTTCGTTCTTCTGGGTTTGAAGAGGGGTTTGATAGCTAGGAAAGTCAAGTCGGGGAGGAAGGCTTCATTAGCACTTTCGACTTTCTTATTGTAACTACCTATTCTTCTTCCTCTTTCTTGATTGGATTTCCTCTTTAAGCTTTAAGAAAAGACTACTGGCATTAACTTACTTACCTTTGCCTGCCTTAGCTAGCTTTCTTCCCTGCCTTGGCTGTCTAGTCCTTTAATAGAAGAGGAGGAAATCCCTTCACATCCGAAAAAGAGGTTCTACAAAGAAAAGATCTAAGACCGATGGAACAGACTAGTTGGAAGGTTTGTCACTTGAGCGACTACAACTCTTCCCGGAAAGATAGTCTAAAGCAGGCGAGTGTAGGATAGGGAGTGTTTTCGTTCAGCAGCTAGCCTGCTAGATTGAAAGTACTTAGCCAGGGGGAGTCGAGACCAGGCCAAGGGCCTAAAGTCTCGAAAAGGCTAGGACTACAATAAGAATCCAAGCCTGAGGCCAAGAAAAGCGAGCTCAAGATCAGGAGCCAAAGTAGACCGAGAAGAAAGAAGGAAGGCTTCATCCGCTCCAAGCCCCTAAAGTTAAGGGCGACAGCCCTAAAAACAAATGAAATGAAAAGACTTCATTTCTTCCTCAAATTGGATTAAGATTAATGGATTGTCCAACTGGAAATGAGAAAAAAATGAATGCAGAGGTCATTTCATTATGTTCCGCGCCGAGGATTTGTGCTTTTGGGCTAGGGTGAATATTGAAGACCAGCGGATCTGGTGGTCGACAATCGTTCGGACTTGGTAAAGATTGTCGCGGCACCTGTAGTAGGATAGAGGACTGATCGCGATGCCCGCAGACCAATTTACGATTTCTCTGTCGCTGACGTTCGTCAAGCAGGCCACGTGGATTGGCTAGGGTCTTCTTCGGCTAATGATACCTCAATCCCGAAGCCTTTGGAGTATCTTTTTGATAGGCGCCTCTATCTATATGGGGAATTCGCTGCTGATAGATCCCGCCCAGTGTCCTAGTATACAATGACAACTTCCGGACACTCATGCCCGATCGTGCGACTGCCTCTTGAACGTCCGATGACGCGTTGCTCCGACCTGAGCTATGCAACAACGAGACCCCCCTTGATCCTTGCCAGATGTGCTGGACGGTCCCCCATAATACGCTTACTTGGGGACTTCTGACTCCAGCTATTCCAAGAGTCTCCGCTAGTGGAACCCCGTCCAGTAGACTCCCTGTTTCGCTTATCCCCTTCGTCAGCTGTTTGATCGGGATACTCTTCCCTAGGTTCCTAAACTTGGAATGGATGGCGGAGCGTAGGTGGCAAACAGTTATATGGATACGGTGCTTTACCCGTAGACGCTTCTCCAGCTCTCGCAAGAATTTTATGGGAGTCGTCCTTGGAGGGACTTCCCGAATGACCGTACCGGGGAATTCTACCGTACTCCGTGCAGCTATTGTTGTTGATCCTGCAGAGCCTACCCAAAGGTTCAGGCCGGATTGTAGGAAGTGGGCGATAAGTTTTTATATTTCTATGAGAAGCTCTACGGCACCCACGATTCCCAGTAGTAAGTCGTTGGCATATCGCACGTAACAAATCCTTATGAAATAATGGGTTTTTATTTTTAAGGGGGCCAGTTTACGGGCCAGGCCTCTCTCTGATCTGATAACTAGTCTCGCCTCCCCGCCCAGCTCTATCAGCAGGCCCTTTCTTTTGCAATACTTAATAAGGTCTCTCATGGCCAAATTCTTATTAAAGCATTCTCTACCATAGAATTCGGTCTTCGGGGTCAACCCGGCGGCTTCTATGAAGAAGGCAGCACAAAGGAGGCTCGAGGGCTTGTTAAGGAAGGCGGCAAGGGCCGACGAAGGGGGGAAAACGAAAGAAGGGAATGAAAGGCCGCTTTGCGTTGAATGCTCTTGACCCTCCCCACAATGATGGCTCTGTTGTCTTGGGGAGCGTTGAAGCTTGCTTCTTCTCCAGAGTTTTCTTGGTCATCAATACGACCTGTCCTTAATAGAACCGATCTTATTCTCGGAATTTCGTACTTTTGTCGGATCCTTCCTATCTCCTGATCGAGCTTGTGTAGGTAGATGTTGCCTGGTAGGGCCGATAGTAGTACACTGTGTGGGACGGAGTAAGGGCCCTTATCACCTCCTACGAGTCGTCCGGCGGAAAAGACTTGATGAATGGAGTAAAAGAACTTGGGATCGTCGATCCCTTGCTTAAAGATTGGGATGAGTCGATGTCGGTCGATGGTGTGAAAACTCTTCCTGATGTCGAATTCCAAAAACCAGCGAGAGGTTCCCCACTCTTCTTTGATCTGTCTTAGGGCCAAGTAGCGGCCTCGACCCGAGCGGAAGTGCGATGTGCCTGGAAACTCGGGATCATAAATGGATTCGAGTACCATTCTGATCGCCTCTTTAATGATCTTTTCTATAGGTAGAACTACTGTAAGCGGTCTAAACTTCGACCCTTCTTTCTTTCTTCATATTGTAAAGGGGAGCAAAGCCCGTTTTTTGCTCCCTATATTGATAGATCAAGGCCCCCCTGCCATCGTTTCAGTGACTCATAAGGCTTCCCTCAGCTCAGTTCTTGAGAATGGTCGCCACCTCTCCCAGGACCGGAATGATTATCCCTGCCCGATGGGTCTACATCCATCCCTGAATGTCTTCGGGTACAGTTCACTTCCCCACCATTCTTGTAACCGTCACCTTTAATCCGCGCAGGTGTGTCCGCACCCCCCTGAGTGGACGAGAAAGAAAGGATTTTTCGGAGACTTCGTTCCAGACCCAGGAGTCAACTTTTCCCGTATGAGCATTCGGTACATGTATCAGTCCGTGGAAGAGTGAAAGGGTCACCACTACTGAGGATCTCCCCCCTAATCTTAGATAGGTCGTCTGAGGGTTCGTCGCGGTTCATTGTTGTGCTTACACACTAGGCTACCCTTCTCCGAAAGCTCCGCGGGACCACCTCCACTAGTCTTCGGTCGGAGGGGTTTATTGCACGAAAACGCCGGGACGCAGGCTCCCGAAGAGGGAAGTCCAACGAATGTCAGATGCAAAGCCCCGCACCTCATTAAGATTATATTGGCATACTCTCCCAAAAAAAAAAAAGAGCAGACCCCATTGAAGACGAGAGTGAGGTACAACAAGGCCATTTCTGTCCACCGCCCTTCTCACGGAGCCATACGTGGACGTTACCGCTCATACAGCTCCCAGCTGGCAAGCAGTTAGCCTCCCTCTACAAAGAATGGAAGTATGGATGAATCGACATCAAATAAAATAGAGGAATTAGGTATTCTTTTTAGCAATAACATGATAAGAGCATCCCTTTCACAAAAACCTACGGGTCCTCCCCCCTATCCTGCCTGCCACTTCAGCACCTTGTGATCTTTGAGAAGATCATTACGAGCCTTCTCCTAGAATGTTTTTGTAGATTCCAAAAATTCCACGGTGGATCAGGATGAGTATGTCCTGGATTCCCGGATTCATTCTCATCATGGAGCTTCTGCTCTCCTCCGGGGAGGGGTTTTTATAGATAGAGAGGTGAGTCGAGGGTAGACCCCCGCTTGACCGATTTCTCGGAATCAGAGGCTGGATGGAATTCAGCTCGACCCTTCCATATTATATACATGTAAGGCAAGCAACGGCTAACGCTTTATTAGTAGGGGGCACTAGAAAGCCTCCATTACTAATAAAGGGCTGCATCCGTTTTCTTGCTGGGAGAGGAATGGACATTTGATGACACTGAACAAGAAGGAGCTGCTCTCGATGTGAGATCAGCAAGCAGCAAAAGAAGAAGAATTGGATGCCCCAGAGCAACAGCCCCCGGATAAGCCTTAAAAAAATGGACACAAACAAAAGAAAAAAGAAAAGGGCCATGATGATGATCCTATGTTCGTTTTCACCCTGCCCTGATGATGCGCTCCTAGATCGCGGAGCTACATACCGAAAAAAGAAAAAAAGAAAAAAAGAATCTCTCTATTACTTTGAGAAGAGAATCGTTGGTTTGACCGACGGACTACATGGGAAATACGAGATCTAGGCAAGCCGCGCCCATTTCTCCTCTTGCCCTTGAACGATAGAATAACTAGTTATCTTCTCGTAGATAGCGGTTGATCGGTTCGCATCTATGGTCAATCAATAGGTCCGCGGATCTATTCTTCTATACGATAAATCGCCATCTCGTAGCACCACCACGACACCGATTCTCGTTATTTTTTCGAGTCCCCCCATGCCGTGACTTCGACTTTGAGTATGAGGAATGAGTGGAAAGATCTTTATAGAAGTCCTTGTCCGATTCAGCCAAAGAGTTATTAATATAAATTTTTATTTTAAAGGGGGAGAACTGCGAGTTTTTTCAGAAAAGACTTGCTGCTCCCCTATCCGAATCCCGCGAGTGACTAAGCGCGAGACGAGTCATAACATAAGGGTCGAATCTACTCTTCGTAGAATCATAAATATATTATTTTTTTGGTATATTTGCATCCGGCTTAGCCCCTACTAGTAAGAAGGTGTTCCCGAAAGAGGACGAAACCTGTCTAAGATCGTGTGTGCGGCTTAGTAGCGCGTGAACAGAACACGAAGCCTAAGCGAAACTCAATATTCAACCAACCTATGATCCATTTATTTAATCAGTTTACTCTCAATAAACCATGTGTTGGGTTCTCGTTGCGGGAGATCTTTAAACGTGCCTGTCGTGTAAATGCGCATACAAAGAGGGTCACTATTCGCCTACTACTAAGAAGGGCGGATAGTGGGATTCTAGATTATATAAGTTGAGTAGGCTGGACTGGGGTTCTGAGAAAATCTCTACGAATTCTTCTTTGCAAGAGACATCCCTGGGTTTAGTGAAGTCTCCGGCAGCCAGCCTTGCTAGGATCTCCAGATCGAATAATGGGTTTACACGCTCTTAGGGGGTCTTGTCTTCTCGGGTTCCAGCTTTTTACTTTTTTTTATTATAAAATTTGACCTACTCCTTGAGCAGAGATGTACGCTTTATACAGGTAGTGGGGTCATTTATACTCATGGGATGGCTTTTTTTGGAGTAATTATAAACATTGCATCCAAATCAATCAAGATCTAAGTAGTTGTCCAGTAAACTATTCTACTTCTCGCATGCAGTATCCGAGTCTTGCCTAAGGAATAAAAACCTCATCGACTTGACTTTATTAGTAGCATCTGTCCTTCCCTGCCTGCTGTCATCAACGGTCCACTTCCTTGAATGAGAGTTGGTCTTCCCGATCCACGAATATTGTCTGTTGTCCTTTACTTGTTTAGTGGCATCTGTCTGAGGGCATCTGGAATTGTCTGTTTCGGTATTCACTCTTGTAAACGACCGAACTAAGCTAAGCGCTTGGATTGTCTTACTAGGTTCCCAACCGACCTGTACATTAAATATCGAAATCCGTTACAGAATAGAATTAACATGACGAGGCTTGGAGTATCTAAAACTAAGTCCAACGAACTGGAAGTCTCTTCAGACTCCCTCATTGCTTGGCTATCGAAGTGGACTTGTACATTGATAGCCTTTTGCGTGCGTCGACACGACATGCTTACCTTTCTTGGTTTTACCCTTATTCTCCCTCGGCTGGAAGGAATAGAAAGAACACTACTATCATAAAGAAAGTCGGGAAAACTCATATATCTTACAGCGGGAGAAATTCCAACATGAAAGAAAGCAACACCCATCCTCAAAAAAATCTCATTGAATAAAGGTACAAGGCTCTAAGAGAGAGCCATGCCATGAAATGAAGGAGAGACCCGAATAGAGTATGGGACGAACAAACAGAGACGGGAAGAGCATCGAAGAGCTTCGTTAAGCCCGTTAATTCTGTATGTAAGAGAATATCCCACTGGTCGATCAATCAATAAAATAATTCCTAAAATTGTGGTGGTACCAACATGACATGGCCAGTTAGCTCAGAAACCCTCTACCCACTATAAGAAAAGTAGAGGCGCTTACCCACTCTAATAGTTCGCCTTACGGATCACCTTGGAAGTATGGCTTACCTGAAAAACTACCACTCCCCTCGTTGACAATCACCAATGAACTACGACCACGGCCAAGATTCTTTCTACCACGACCTCGCGCGGTAACCTGTGTTGCTTTAAAATAAAAACCGTTATGGTACTGTTGTCACCAGTCCTCTAGCCTTGGGAAGGCCACCTCCTACAATAGGTCATTTAAGGCGAAAATCTGACGGATCAACCGTTACGGGACAGAAGCTGTAGCACTCAATCTGTCTCTGTTGCTGCTTCCCCTATCAATGGTCACATTGATCAATCAATTTACCGGCGGAACCTTCCTTAAAGTCTATCGAGTGCCTGACTTCTCTATTGATCTGATCCTAAACCTAAAAAGGGCTCGATTGAGAAAGAGAGTAAAGGTGCGAATAGGCTAAAAGGCTAAGTCCGAGACTGGGAGAAGAACTAGCAAGAAATGCAGACTTCGCTCCACACCTTTAGGCAAAGATCCCCATTGTCCAGTCTTCCTTTAATGGAGATATTCTTTTAAGTCACTTCCGGTAAGAAAGGGGATAGATTCTCGAAAAAAAGATGTGCGCTTCTTCTTGATGCGGCAGACTGCCTCAGATAGATTATATGGATGTTGATCTGTCTCTTTATTGGACCAAAGAGTGGCTCTCCGCGGAGTTCGTTCCGATGCCTGCCTTCACTAAAGAAAGGACTTGCAAGATTGAGATATCAAGGCTGGTACCAAAGAAAAGAGAATAATAAGAATATAATCTCTGTTGCCCACAACATAAACGGGCTCATTACTTGTTTTCGTATTGGATTGGGATGGGATTATCCATACAGGAATTCCCTTCTTCTTTCATTTCACTACTCCTTTCTTTCAACTTTAAAGGCTTAGTTCGTAGTTGAAGGAAGGTCTCGTATCCCGAGATCTATGTGAAGAGAATAATATTCGGTGAGTGAAGATTACACCTGTACCCGTCTCCTCTTTCCTTCCGATGAAGGGATCTTGTTCGATGAATTGATTGACCATGAGCTTACAGTGCCTTTTAGAAAGAATAGCCTCATTGTTCACTCACTAGCTACGCTATAACTCCCATCAATCTAAAAGAATGACCTGCCTATGCTCGCTTTCACTCTCTTTTGGCTCCCTGGCTGGTATGCTTGGCTGACTTGGATCGGTTATGGCCTTCTTGTTGCCATGGAGGTTTCTTTCGATCGATCAAGGTTGCATTCCATTCCTTTGATTGAGAGAAGGAAGAATGGAACTGGTTCCAGTGAAAGAAATGAAATCAAGGGGAAAGATTGACGTAGGTAGATATGCGGAGTGTTTGCTGTGTAGCTAGATCTATGTCACGAAATGAGATAATGCCCACCTTTCGGCCTCTCTTTGATCATTCCTTTATTTCGGTGCTTGCCCTTTATGCATATGCAGCAGTAGTTTCGGTTGAACTGGACATTTCTCCCGCTATTGGTAGGGTCATAATTCAAGGAAGTGAACTGGTGGGACTCTGCTACTTACGAGGGTTGATGTGGAAGAAGGGGCTAAGTTTCTCGGAAGGAGTAAGGACTAAAGGTCCAGAGTCAACTGCTGGTGGTTCAGGAAGTTAATCAGATTCATCCTATAAAAGATGGTACGAAAGGGATTGATTGGGGTTCATCGACATCTGAGATTCAGTTTGAAAAGAATCCCTTATCCTCCTCTTTCATTTAGGAACTTCACTCCTGGAGGAAGGAATAGCACCCAAAAGCCGGTTGGGTCGGGCATCACATAGTTTTGAAGGGGGAGACACCCGGTTCCTACTAACTGAACACAGGTAACTTCTTTATTGAAAATTCAGTCTGAAAGCATACTTTCGGGGCTTTGTCTTCTCCTTTCTTTAGTTAAGGCAGGCATCTGAAAAGGTCTCTGGACTGAGGCTTAACCACTCCTGTTGTGACGGATTCAAACGTGGATACGGATGCTCACTCGGTTTCGGACTGATGGACGGACGATTTCCGATAGAATCCAGAGAATCATGGACAGGCAAAGTTTGGTATGGGGCTCGCAGTAAGCTACAGATTTGAATGAGTTGACTACGTGCAGAATCCCCATCTCCGCCCCTTATTGGAAAACTAAAGGGAAAAGAAAGAGGTAAGTCAAGTCTGAAATGCCTTCCTTAATGTATGAGGCACAACAAGAGGTTGAAAGACAGGGAAGAGAAGAAATGCCACTAGGTCAGGTTAGCTTGAAGCTAGGGTCAGGTATAAGGTCTAGTATAGTAGGGTTCAGTTCCTGGGGAGATGTTCTTCTATCAACCGCACTTTGTTATAGGTTAATTCCCCTCCCTGTAAGAAAGAAGAACCATGGCATTCGATTCACATCCTCTTTAAAGCAACTGCTTGGCTGAAACCGGTGAAAGCCTACTACTTATTTATGCCCCACGCCTATAAGATAAGTAAGAAAGCCCGGATCCGGAGAAGCATCTGGCACTGCAGGATTTGAACCTAGGCCTTCAAAGGCTAGTCATACGGCTAGGGCTGAGCCAGTAATAGGCTCAAATATAGTAAATCAAGAAGGTGGTACAGATCAATTTGGCTCTGGAGTGAAGACCCGGTTCATCGGAACTTCAACCAGAAGAGGTAGGGTCGGGGTGCTTTTCCCTTGAAGAGGGGATATCGTAAGGAATTGATGTAGCAGTTAAAGAATTCCCCTTGGCGGAAACCAGTCTTCAAACAAAGGAAAGGCTACGATAGAGTCAAGGGTGGTAGTAAAGGAAAAGTAAGCATCTTACGCAGTCGTAGAAGCGCTGGTCCTTGGCAAGAAAAGAATTGGGCGGTGTGTACGGGTATTTATTCTTCTAGGGGTTGGGAATGGCAAGCTCAGGAAAGTCAGAAAGCCTAGGTGATAGGGCTAGGGCTGACAGAGAGGCAAGAGCAGGAAAGATAGGATCAGATGAGCGACTCGAAAGATCAGATGGATAGACTAACCGGCTTATGAAGAAGGATTTACCTAGCTCAAGAAAAGAATAGGACAGCGAGTGCTAAGACGGTTAAGTAAGGATAGGGACTTTGCCGGCAAGGAGATTGATAGAGGAATCTGGTCTATGAAGAAAGGAGGTCGAAAAAGTAATTCCTAGCCCGGTTGAAGCAAAGTCATATAAGTCGGCTACTGCAGGGTATGGAAAACTACCTTAAAAAGCTGCTACTGCTACCTACCTTGCCTTGGAGGGTCAGCGGAAAGAGTAGATGGAAGAGTTCAAAGCTGATAAATCACTGGGGGACAAGCTTACCTAAATAAGAAAGAGGCGATGACATTGTTTTCAGGCCGTTTGCTAACTAATTGAATTCTTGAATCTCTGGGCTAGGGCTTGTTGAACATATCTCTCCTCTACTTCTACTTCAATTCAAACTAGCGCTTCGCCCCTTTCCTCAGTAGCTGGGCCCGGAAGGCGTGGCAAAAGCCGGTGAAAACTCTTCCAACAATCAATCGTGAGGGATTTGAAGTGGAACCGATTTTGAATCAATCGGTCAAATCACTCGACTGCGAAAATGAATCTATTGAAAGAGGCCCATTAGCCCAAACCTTTCGCCTTATAAAACAAATAAAACTCCTATTATTGGCTCCGGCAGTCTCTTCTTAGGAGTGATGTGATACCCCTTGAAGCTGCACTGGAGGTAGGTGGAGTCGAAGCTACTCGATCATGAAAGAGGGACAGCTGGAATCTATGCTAGAATCCACCCTCTGCTACCTGCCTTCTTCTCTTATGAAGTTTCACTTATGGACGACTTTCTTTTTAGGTTAGATTTCTCCCTGACCCATCATACAAATGCAAAACAAAGGGAAGGGGAACTTTCATGCGGCAAATCGAACGTTTTCCCTCCCCTGGTCGCCTCAATCCAACCCCCCTCTATTTAACGAACCAGGCTTAAAAACTTCAGCATGGATGGTTAGATGCCATACGGCCGTTAGCTATTAAATCTTTCATATATAGCCCTCCTTTCAACACAATCCCCTACTTGATTGATCCTCAATATTCACTATCGAGTTGTAACCGAAGTAGATCAAGAGAAGGG
Source organism: Sophora flavescens (assembly GCA_030762895.1). Lineage (NCBI taxonomy): Eukaryota > Viridiplantae > Streptophyta > Magnoliopsida > Fabales > Fabaceae > Sophora > Sophora flavescens. The sequence continues at coordinate 67,261,196 of CM061062.1, read as the reverse complement.
ACGATGCCAGACAGATTTGACCTAATGTCAAAGAGGCCAAAGGCCCAGAATGAAACGAGTCAGGGATCCAAAATGACTTCATTGACTCATCACCGAGCAAGAAAGACGCTTTACATAACATTTTAGGTCGAAAACTCTATAAGCGTGTCATCAAGTTAGGTTAGGCCAACCTCGGAACTAGATGTAGATGTGGTCACCTTTCTGATCTAACACCACACAGCAATCACCTATTTATACATTCTTCTTTTGACGTGATATTCAATAAGTGCGAGTGGCTTCGCTAATACCCCAACCACATGGTCTCTTTCTTTAAAGATGAAGGGCGTCCGTCTCACGAGACGGAGGATTTATGAGACTTGTTCCCATACTACTGGTTTGACGAGATCTAACCCCACAAGCGATGACCAGGGATCATTCTGTCAACAGAAAAGAAAGAATTCACTCCTAGGAAAGCCTTAAATCAAGAGGCCTGTAGCTAGCCGTGCCGTTCCAAAACCAAAGCAAGGAAGCGAAGCTATCAGAAAAGAGGGCTATTCTCTTAAAGCAGGACGCAGAACAACTATAATCTTTTCTTTAAGCTGAAAGGACTGTAGCGACAATGATTGGGATTGGCTCATTCTTTCAATTGGAAAAGCAGGAGTGTAGGAGTAATGTGTGCTTTCAGTTTATGGTCTTTCTGAT